>MOOZ01000899.1:2136121-2147377 GCA_002930495.1 Cecropterus lyciades | reverse complement strand
GTTTAAAGCTTTGTAATATCGTGCCAAATCTTTAACAAGACAAAATTCTATGTAACGTATTTAATTTATTATACTTGTAGTTTATAGTTATAATAAATAGCATGGGTCCTTGTACTGGGTGAAATCCTATTACTTTTGAATCGCTCAAACTTCTAAAAAACAGACGGAACAAAAAAAACATAGTCAAAATTTTCCAGATTGCTAAGTTTCCTTGGGGCGACAAGAATTATTTATTCATTGTAACATATATATGATATAGATATATAAAAAAGAAATAACTATACGATTATTATTTTAATGCGGAGCATTAAAATTGGGAAATCAAAATAAAATAAATGAAAATAAAATTTTGTATTTTAGCAAGTAAAGTAGCTTATGTTCAACTTCGTTACGTTACATGTACATTGATTTTCAATCACCTTGCGCACGATAAATTTTCAGTACAATACACTCTGATCATAGCCAAGTAGCATATATAAGATTAAATTATATTTGATAAAAAGGAGAGTTTTATTTATAATTTAAAAGTACGTAGTAAACTAGTACGTACCCATTAATTTTACTTTGCTATTCCCGGGACTCAGTTCGAAGTCTGTTGTTGGAGCTTTCTGAGTCAAATCAAGAGAGGTTCTAATACCATATTAGATGACCATGTAAAGAATTTTAATTTCTCGAAACTCCGTAAACATATTTGAAGCAACAGTTGAGCTGCCAAAGGATTGTTTTAATATAACTTTATATTACAATATTAGGTACCATATAGTACAACATTAGGTACCAAATATTGATTGATTGAATTGTACATTCCTCGTTTTTCTCTATCAAAACGTATTTACAATTACCGTGTTTGAGGTAAGCTAATGTTTTCTTGGTATTTCTGTCACCGCATAATTAATCCTAATTGAGTATTTCCTCTATCTGAAACATTTTTCCTTATCCTAAGTGGTCACTGCTTATTAATATTTGTGTCGAAACAGGTGGGACACTTTGTGGTCTGACACCGGACAAACTAACATCACACCTTTATCTGTTTAATAACAGCAGCTCTAAACACTGTTGTGATCTGGTTTGAAGCCTGTGTTAAAAGTGAAATACTTAAGCGAGGCGTTTCAACTTTGTCTTCAGGGGTAGTAACGCATCAGTGGCGAAACTCAAGACTCTAAAGATAAAGATAAAAATAAAGTCAAATCTTATCTGAGTTTAGTTACAGATGTCCATAATGTTCCAACTCACCATTGGGTGAGTTGGAACATTACAGGAATTGCTTGCTCGTTTCCTACTTCAATATTATGAAAAAGTAGGTTAAAAGGGAGAAGTAATTTTTAGAACTAAACTATGTAATACCATAAGGCTTATTTGCGGACTAAAAAGCGTTGCCACTCCCAGCCAATTCCAATGTAGATACATTGAAATTTAGGTCGTCTGAACACTATCTCACCACAACTTTTAAAATTGAAGGTAACTAACACTTTTGAAAATAAGTTAAAACCAGTTTTAATTTATAATATTTTTTTTTATTTAATTTTAAATATTTATTTAAGAAATATATAATTTTTAACGAGTGTATATTTTAAGTTCATATCTAAATGCAGGATTTAATTCCAATAATAGAGCTTATTTATGCTTCATGGCAACGGTTCTCTGAATAAGGCGTTCAGAATGATATGTATGAGAATGGAGGATGTACCGCAATCCGTAGTTGCCAGCAGTTACAAGGTATTCCAATCTACTTCCTACTACTAAGAAGTAGAGGTAGGTTCAATTGTAATTCTAGATTTGCACCTATGAATAACTAAAATAGGACTATTGTAGCGGTCAGCTAACCGGATTTCAACTACATACATACATATGTGTACATAAGTACGTAAATATAGATATGACACTCCCAGTAATTGATCGGGACAAAAGTGCTCAATACATAAGTAAGAGAAAATTAAAGTGTGTTAATGTGTAGTGACGGAGAGAGGGCCCTGTGAAGTACTTCATTTGATACAAATTAAAGGGACAATAAAAATAATTAAACTACTGAACCAGCTGTCCGTATGCATGAGAACTACTTCAATATAGGGTAAGCTTCGTGAGACACAGTAATAAAGGGATAACAGCTTAAGTTTTTGTCCAATATTTCAATTTAGTTTTTAAACTACTGAATTATTTTTTTGTTGCATTCAGTACCTAGTTATCTCTGATACTAATTCTCTTTTATTTCTGTTTGCAATGTTTCTTTATTTTTGAGTTTTAGTAGCATTTAGCACTAAATGTGTTTAAGATTTGTTATTGTTTTGGTTATAAAATTATAATTGTTAGGCTTGCTAAAGCTACCATCTTGTCACCCTTACTTAACCTGCGGATGTAGGTGGCGAATAAGAGACGAAATCCTGATGACGGACAGCATAGATGACGAACGGATTGAGATGGACAGCAGAATCTCCTAGTGTAATATCAATATGTACTGCATACACCAACACGCATGCCATGTGTGGTAATTAACAAAACCCTCTATAAGGGGGAGGCATTTGTCCAGCAATAGAATCCGAATACTGATGGATGGGCAATAACAGTGTTTAAGAGTTTTACTGAGATGTAAAGGTGACTTGGATATTTTAAATGGTTCTTTCAATGGTTCTTGGTTATTTAAGTACACCTATTTCTGCCTAATAACAGCAGTGTTATGCACTGTTGTGTTCTGGTCTGAAGGGTGTGATAAGGGAGACATACGTTTCCGAGGCATTCCACCTTAGTCCTCAGGGGTAGCATAGCATCGGTAGCTAACCTTAGGTGAGACTTTGATCTTACCTAGGGTTGATTACAGATGCCCATGGGCGGCAGTAGCTACTTACCATCAGGTGGGCTGCATGCTCGTTTGCTACTTCCGTGCTATAAAGAAAAAAAAAAGAAAAAAAGTAATTGATGTTTTGTTATCAGTATCGTTTAAACTTCCATATGCATTTAATAAAAAGCTGTTATTTTGATGTTACAAATAGACACTTCAATTTTGTTATATAGACTAGCTGTAAGCCGCGGTTCCACCCACGTTTATTTTAACCAAAACCCACCCAAAAATTTAACGTAAATTGTAATTATAATATTAGTAGATGAATTTTGATACGGATAATTATTTATCCGTATCAAAATTTCAATCTTATAAATTACTTTTAGGAGTTGTTTTATGCGATTTCAAACACACAGACACACAAACAGACGATATAGTAGAAATTTCTCTGATTACTTGTTCTTAGTCCTCCAAACTATAGTTTTTCTTTTATTTTTTGAATGAATGAAATAAGTTTAAGGCTGTGAATTTTATTTCGGTGATATCATAGAAATTGTAAATATTTACTTAGATATAGGTACGAGTAATTACAAGCTTTTAATGCAAGGGTAATTATTATCATAAGAAATGTTAATGGATTAATCGTGAGATAGCTGATAGATTGAATAAATAAATGTAGCTTACAAAGTTGCATTTTACTATACGAATTCTTCTACTGTAAATAACAAATTACTTCAGTAATTAATTAACATCTAATTATGATTCATTAATGAAGTTAAGATTAAAAATCATATAAAAATATTATTCTGTTAACGAGAAATTATTATGAAACCTCGACTGCTATAACTGAAACTAGAAGTCGGTTATTTTTTAACAATTTATTAAATTTAAAGTTATTGAGGAGTTGGCGTTAAAAGAATAACTAAAAAGTGTTACTTTAAAAAAATATTTATCTTATGTTACTCTGCAAACTGAGATGATTCTAATGATTTGTCAAATGTCACAATCTGTCAAGCCGTTTGGGCTGTAACGCGTGCCAAAGAAATAGACATAAATACAAACAAACATTCGCTCGACAAACATTTCCCTGTGATATTCGAGTAAATTATATGTTCAAAACTTTACCGTTAGTAACCTTATTTATATAAAAATGAATTCCTTATTATAACCTGCGAAGATTGTAAAACGAATCCCTAGAACGGTTGTATAGTGCCTTATTAGGCATACGCGGCAAAAATAATTAACAAGTTGGAGTAGGTCAAGAATAAGCTGACAGTTCGGTTTGCGTAATAGTAATGTAATGTAAAATGTTTATTTTATAATCAATATGTGCCGATTGGCGGAATAATTCCGACATGTGATACATAGTTGCCAAGTTACAAATTGGACGTTCATGAATGGGTCTCGACGCCTACGTGTTAGCGACCGTTTTTATAGCCGAGAGCGGCCACGCTCGAAAATAATTGTTTTAACAGTGTACATAGTGTCCCCGATCCCAGATTCAATAGAGGTCACACAACGAGATGGCTTAAAATACGATTCGACTATAATTTACGCACGGTCCCATAAAAACTCAATAGCGTGACCTAAAACCAAACAACAAAGGGCTTTAGTTACGCATAATATTAAACTAAATGTGTCTCACTGTTAAGAGGCACGTATATTAAAAGTTATTGCAAATTAACAATACAGCCGCTTTGCTGAATACCACACTTTGCTTAACGTTAAGAGTATACATCCGTGATAAGAAGCGTGGCACACATGAATCGTACAAGGCCTTCACACATATGAATGGACGATAATTAGTAGGTACATGTTTGTTTATAACGTCCACACATGCAAAAGCGCACACAAATTCACGAGTGTACTTGTTCGTGCCGTGTATAATGGTCCTTCACATTTAGACTGTTGCTGATTAGAAAATAAACACGAAAGTTATATGAGTCGACTTTGTGTAACAGTAATGACTTTATCTTATATCATAGAATTATGTATCATAGAATTTTGACTTACGAGTGTATGAAAATTTTTCAAAAGCAAATCTGGTCGATCGCGGAAGACAATAGAGCTTATTTTACCTTCGCAATCTGAATATAGTTGTACCTAGTAGGTGTTAGTGCGATCGTGAGAATAATATGTTCAAACTTTGTTGTTTTTTATCGAAACTCAAGCACTTAATCACTTCCTACAGCTCAAAGGGCGGAAGTCATGCGTTTACAGAAATAATAAATTAACGCTTGGTGTTTCAATACAATTCGTTGGTTAGTATGAGGTGCCCTTGAGTGAAGGTCAATTTGGTCTGGGAGGGACTGGGTTGCGACACGCTCATCATAACATTAACAAATCAACTGTTTATTTTTTAGCGTGTTCGGTAATTCTCGAGTGGCCTGTCGAACTGAAGTGGGTTTCGAAGGACGAGAACTGTCGATAATGCTTCGGCTATAAATTAATTTGCCAGTTGCTCAACGCCTCACTGTCAAACACTCTTTAAGTTTATGAATTTTCTAATTTTAACACACCTTATTCAAACTAATTCGCAATGTGATCGAAGTTCTATTGTAATCATTATCGAAAGTGAATTTACATATTTTAATTCACTTTATCGTTATTATATTATGAACTTTAATACTTATGAACCACAAATATTGAAAAAAAAAAGGAAATAGTACTGAAATCTTTAGTCTTTGCCTATTGTAATATAGATTCCTAGGCAATGTATATTCCACATATTATATTATATTATTACATATAGAACATTATCTTTAATTTATTTATAGATAAATACCCTTAATGATTAGATGCCTCGCTTCTATTTATTTATAAATATGCAATTACTAACATTATAATTTAATTCCAATTGATTACATGAATCACTGTTCATCATGATTAATTTACATGAGAAAAAAGTCATATGTAATATACATAATAATTACCAATATATGGTAATTATTATGTATATTACATGAGTCACTTACACATATAAATTGCAAAAAGTGGTATGCAAAAGTTTGTAGGACTTCTTGTTCAATTGACGGAACGTGCTATGTTTTATGGTGGGTTTACTTGCAGCTTGATGGTTGGTTTGCAAGGCAGTAGGAGTATGGTCCAATCAGAGAGATATCACCGTCACAACTTTTACTAGCTTGAAGCAGTTCTTGTGGTTTGGTGGAAGGGTGTGTACATATGCGGCGTCTTAGTCCTCGGTCATCTTAGTCCTCGGGAACAGGAACGCATCTGCGATTGATTTCAGATGAAATGCCTGTTTTATATGTAATTGTTTATAGATGTCCATAAGCGATAGTGACCACAAACCATCAGGTGGATTGCATGTTGGTTGAATGTTATGGAAAAATCCTTAGTTCGGGATTTGAATAATGAATCCAATATTCACCACACATATGTGCTCGGGGGTCCTCAATAAACCTTTAGAACACACTTTGTACGCTTAGTGGATTATGACTTAAACTCTTTTCATACTTAATGAGAGTCGAGCCCATCACCCGGACTCTGGGACTCTGACGTGGTATCGTTCATCAATTTGGAGTGGAACTATATGTACATTAAATGTACCTACTGCATCAATGCATGCATACATATAGCAACTATCATCGACAGTATGCAATACCACACCGGCGGAGTGCGGATTAGAAGAATTAGCTTATTACTAACAACCATAAGTATAGTTCATCTCGTAATGTACATCTTCATCGTAAAAAGATAATAAATAAAAACATTTTATACAAATATATAAATATTATATAAAAGCGGTAAAAAAAACGAACTTTAAACCCAATAAACACATATGAATAAAAAGTATCTGCTTCGCACATTGTATTGTAAATTTTTATTGAGACTGCCTCCCTCACAAACCGTAGTTACCACATTTCACCATACTGTGTTTATTGGTGAATTCCGGCTGCAATACGAAAACAATGGAAAACTTTTAGGACATTACACAACTGTTTCAACTGTAACCGAATAGAGATGTTAATTACGTGTTTTTATTTATATGTATTATTAAAACAAAGTAAGTATATTGATGCATATGAAGAGAATGATTCGACAATACAAAACTTTGTAAGATAATTTGAATTTTTAAGTGGACATGTAGAAACTTGTAACTTCGTCTATAATCTATATATGTGTTTGGAAGCGAAACTACTTTCGAAAAATCGTGAAAGAATCATCGCAAGGCCTAAAATATTAAACTTATAACCATGAAATTTATATGTACTATTAAATAAGTAAGGCTTTCTTAATTTTTAGCTGCAAATAAAATGGTCACTGCAATATTTCATATCAACCGTAACGTAAATCTGACTTTCTAGCATTAATTTTCTCGACCAGAGTCTTTGTAGTTTATGTCCATATTGTTTTCATCGCAGAGTCGTTAACGATATTTATTGCTCGGCGTGTTTATCACATAATCTTAATTAAGCCTGTAGTTAAGATTATTTTTATCTTGGAAAATTTGCACTTGCAAATGGCCGACCGAAGCGTCTTTGCTTGACCCGTTTGTGAGATCTCAAATATTAGCTTTGCGGCGACTGCAAACAATTTTATCCGAGTCCGTTTACTGCGCTCTATATGGACATTGTTTTACTAACTACTAACACAAGTTTTTCCTCCGTCTCCACTCGTCTAGGAATTATTATTACCTAGCTGAGCCCTGCGGTAATACCCGCGTTTAAAAAAATTAAGATGAACTAGTTACATATAATCGAAATTTTAGACCTAATACAATTTTAACATTATAGTATTGTGTCAGAGAGGGCTGATAGCAACTGACATTAGCGGCAGTGACGGTGGCTGCGTGCGTGTAGAGCGCGCGCGGTTTCTTAAATTTCCATTTTTGTGCGGAACCCTAATTACAATTTCAAAACTAGAAGTAGTCAAAGTTACGCCCTATATTATTAGCTTTCCAACAGTGAAAGTCCAGTGGTTTCAAAGATTACCCAAAATAAACAGACAGATAGACAAAAATTTTAGTAAGTTAGTTGATGTTTTGTTATCAGTATCGTATATACTTCTATATCCATTTGATAAAAAAGCTGTTTTTTATTTTACAGACACTTCAATTTTATTTATAAGTATAGATGTATATATAATTAAGTATTTATATACTTGTTCTGTTACTACTTTGGTACTATACAAAAACAAGTATCGATATTTGTTTTTAGGGTGCCGTGTCCAAAAGATACAAACGGGTATTTTTGTGATTATGATGGGACTAATGTGATGTTTTTGCTGTTTTTTATAGACGTAACGTGAGAAAGTATAGTTTGATAGTATTGTTGCTTTTACAAAACCAAAACTCAACATTAAAGTATTTAGCAGTATTAATTATCATTTATTATACTCATATATCTTGAATGTGTAAAATATCGAAGCTCAAGAACATTAAGTTTGCTTTCAAGTGTCATTTATAAATAAATATACTATAACCAAATTGAAAGTCACACGCAAACGTGATTCTATGTTTAATTATAATGCTTTTGGCCCCATCAATCACCCGTCTAACCTCCCCTCCCAGAATTTTTCTACACAATCAGATATTATAGAAGTTTGTACTTTAATTTTCTAAGGATAAGCCATAATTCTGAAACATGGAAAGTTGTCAGTAAAGTTCAAATTATACCTTCATATGAATTTCATACATAAAGACACAATGTTGCTTACATAATTTACAATGTTGCTTATGCTTGTGACTATAAAATAGATGGCTAGGCAGTCTTGCTAAGTAATAGTAACTTCTTATCTAAGAAATGGTGACATTTGCGCGTAGTGAGACAGTTTTTCATTTTTATTTTTCAATTCACTTTCAGTTTGGGTGTGTTTACAATAGGTCGGACAGATTTACCGACCGTCCACTGACAACTCCTGCTGTTCACATTATAGTGACAACCAATCTGTTGGTTTAAACTTGTGAACAAAACGCGCTCTCGTCGCTTAGTATGAACAGTAAGATCTATTAGTAGGCGACCGGTAAAATTGTCGGGTCGGACTAATGTAAACGCGCTCTATCACATTTTAATTTATCTACTTGTACATAAAGAACAACTCAGAACATTTTTCTCTTTTGTTTGTCAATCTTTTCCCTTTCTGCTTGAAAAGGTCATTTTACTTGACGACCCTGGCGTGGCTGAGCGGTCACTATACCGGTCTGACACGNNNACAGACATCTGAATGATGAGTTTAGATTTCTGTTCTGGGTCTGGGTGTTTGTGTATTCGTCTTTGTGTGTCCATGGCACCCACGACACAGGAGAATCCTACTGTGGGGCTATGAGTGTAAAAAGCGTTTATGTTTATGTTATGTTTATGTTTACTTTTGTCAAAAACAAGATCTGAAACAACAGAGCGATCGGTCGGACCGACCTAATATGAACGAGCCCCCAATGTTATCAATAAAAATGGAAATTTTATGGTTATCGTCGAATTTCGACCATTGGACAAACATTAGTGTTCATAATTTCCAATAATTGCTGACATCAAAATACTCGAAAATAATCCACCTTTGATGTAAATAATTAAACACTTGAATATTTTTTACACATAAAATATTACCACCTTCTCGCAATAATGCATAAATTCATGAGTAGAATATGGTTCACGCCGCGTATGTTGACGTTTTTATATTTTAATATATTTTGCACGTGCAAGGTCAGATGATGCGCTTCGGATCTGTATCAGGATTTGCTTAAGTTACATGTATATTATTATAAGTTTATTTGTATCCTGTGGACTTGTGGACTTATATCGTTTAGAATAGTTCCGAAAGTATCTCTGGTCGTTTGTTAATAGTTTGCTAATGAATTATTCACAAATATAACATATTTCAGATTTTAACATAGCATCTAAATTTGGAATAAGTAACTAAAAATATGCATACGTACTTTTTAGGTTACATTAAATTGGCTAATCTACTGATTAAAAGAACCCACGTCCAAATAAGGATGATCTACAGATGTATATCTGTGATGGTTATAGCTTCAAGACCAAAAAGAATGTAGAGCCTGTACGGCACATAAATATACAAGCTCAGAGGCCTCCTTCCAAATTCTAGGAACACTAGACAGATCAGAATTATTAGTGACCTAGTGTCTAATCAGGTTACAGACGGGAATGCGGGATTCTTATTGACGCCTCCATTGTGCGCCATTAGCCTTGCGTGCTATTTAGGCGTTTCGCTCTAACATTATTTGCTTGCTTGTTAACTCACATTATCCTTTTGATAACCATTGTTTCTACATGTGGTGAAATAAAAAATAGCCAATAACATATCGTTGGATAAATGTGGCCAATGATCAAAAAAAATGTGGTCAATGATTGAAAAGCTATAAAGGTATTTAAAGTTTGGGTCTTGATGCATATGTATCTGTATAATTAATAATATATTCAATAATGTTAAATGGTAGGTGATATTGATAAGAAAATAGTAATAAAGATATAGGTATGTATATTTATTTACGCAACCTGCCACTAAAGTCATTTGTATGCCTATAAATATTTGTGAAACATCCGGTGTGATATTTCTTAATACACAAATTAATTAACGTATAAAAAATACACTTGGAAAATGGTAAAAAAACAGAGGCATTTAAATTCTTACCATAATTGTCTTAACGCAGTATCCACTCCCTTTTAAAGACAACGCCATTCAAATCGCAAACCACTTACACATAACATTAAATGTATTTAATTCATAAGTATTAACCTACCGCTTCGCGAATAACTTTTTAACTCCCAGTTACTGCAGCGAAACCTTGTAACAATAAACCAGTTACGAGCTTTTAAAGTTCTTAAGCGTCTTGATACTATCTGTTTGCGAAACCAGTCTCAAAATAAATGTTTGTTTTGGCTTATAGCAGCAACGATTATTTTTTTCATAATACTGAAGTTGCAAACGAGCATGCAGTCCATTTGATTGTAAGTAGTCACTGCCACTCGTGAACATCCAACATATGACCATCTTCATAAAGAATAGAGGTTCTATCTGAAGTAAATCATAGATGCATTACAAGCCTTTAGGACTGAGATGGTCGCTTCATATATAGGTGAGCTGGCTACCACACCCGTATCGAAACGCAAGATTGTTTCACGCAAGAAAAATGTGTGGCGGTGGTATATCCCATGTCGAACTATATACGTTCTAGCACTTTGTGACCTTTTTTTTTTTCTTTTATTCTCGAGGGGGAAACCTTCAAAAGGTACCCGACGCCGTGGAAGCAACGCCGGGTTATGTGGGATTTTTACCGCACTAAAACCCCCCGGTGGCCGTCCTTAGCACTCTATGAAGGACTCCGGGATCTCCAACGGAACCGGAGTCCTCCAAGCGCGATGTCCCTTTCGGACTCTTCCCCGGTGAGCATTTGCGCTTACCACACTTTCTGTTTTTTACGACGGCATGCGTCCACCTATGCTGTCGTCCTTCCCGGGGTCACTTGCTGGACGGTTTGAGCTCCCACTCTTGCCGCCCGCAAC
>MOOZ01000899.1:2117587-2134902 GCA_002930495.1 Cecropterus lyciades | reverse complement strand
ATCTTCAAGAGTTAATAATGTATTTGTAGACTTAGACTAGTTTAAATCCTATTTAACACTTAGTAGAAATAAGTAGTCTATCTATGGGTTCGTATATGCTGATCTTTGAATTTTTGTGACTGTGTATCGTTGGTATCAGTTTAAAAGTTTATAGAAAAGTATCTTGGTATTCGATAGGTGACTTTGATAGCAAGTTATTTTTGGTGCTGGAAAAAAATCTGTCTGCACCTACTATTTTAACTATAAATATTATTGCATGTATACATCCTGACATATTTACGAATGTTAAAAACAATGTAGAATTGCACAGTCGACCCCGCCTTTCAATTTGGTACTCGCTAAAACCGAACACAAGCAGACGCCTGAAGGCCTGAAACTTGTAAATTAGTGCACAGACTACGCAAGTGGGTCGATCGATAGCGCACTCTTAATTGCGATAAAACAGCCTCCGTATCAGATCATTAATTCTTTAATTATCGCGCCGTCCGTAGATCAAACGCGCCGCGCGACATTGCGGTAAATATACTAAGATTCTATGGTAGAATAGTAAACAGCTAAGGCCACACATGCAGCCATAATGTATGGTAACTAGTCATGTCGCTGTTTTTAACTTTGTTATGAACTGAAGTTGCAAACGATCATGTTGTTCACCTCATGGTGAATTCCTACTCAGTACCTACTACTTCACATGGATATATGTCAATTTCAAATGACTTTCTTAGTTGTGTCTTAGTCTTATTTACTCATTATGTCATTACTCCTTTTGCCGACGCCCTTTAAATGAGAAAGTCTAACCAGACCGTTATTTGGGATTTACTGATTTTGGATTTGGAAGCTTACTAATTCCATAAAAATGGCCGATTTTACGAGTTTATTTATTTATTCCTGACTTTATTCCATACCAATACATAGTGTTTATCCGTCCAAGGATATGAATTAAAACTTACATGTGATTACATAAAAATACATAAAATACGTAAAAAATATAAAAAAATATGCAATGTAAATGCCGTAAAAATCTCCAAGTATGGATACCGTAGCGCTAGCAAACTGATATCATTAGCATTTATTTTAGCGAGATTTACTTATTTTCCATATGACCACACGTTGGGTGTGCTCCCTACTCATCCGTAAAGGATTTTAATGGATTATTCTTTTTAAATGAATGTTAAGTTTATTATACACATTTAAGACGAGGATCGAATACTAAACTTCCTCCTGAAATATATAATCTTTGATTTACATAAATCCTTGTATAACTTAAAACTTTTTTTAATTTACACGAAAAATTACATAAATCTTTGTACAGTGTTTGAACAGTCAACAAGGCTTACATAACAAGTAAGGTTGCACGAAGTTTTTTGCATCTTAGTGCAAAATGTTGCACTGACTTATACAGTATCTATGAGTACAATATCTTGAGTGTGTTATGACATTAATATAGTGTCGTATATTTTATATGTACAATTACTAAATAAAGACAATAATACATAGTATTTGTTATAAATTATAAAATATACATATATATATAATACGGCTGCTTTGCATGAATAATAATAACACAAAAACTCAAATTTTACAGTAGAGCCGGGTTAAAATGAATCAATGTTCTTTGTTTTTATTTTTTTGACGAATGAAGTTAAGATAAATAAATTTAAAACGCCATTATACAGTGTTGATAGAGAACCAAGTTAAATTCTAAAATAAAATAATAAGGATAAATTTACAATTGATGAATATTAAATTGTGCTTTTATTCATGCAACGCAGCAATATATTGTTTAAATTAAATAATAAGAGGAAGAAGATAATATGATGAAAAAAATTAATAATTATATTCATGTAAAAGTGTTCGTACAGCCGTATGAAATTTCCTTTCTTTTGCGTCATGTCATACAATATTCAAATGTAGATCCAAAAAATATAATACATGCCTGTTTATATTGTCATTTAATTAGACTGTTTATGTTCATTTGCGTAATAATATGGGTAGTTATTACTAAAGCAAGTAGTTAAGTATTTGTTTTTAAGATAAGCAATAAATTTCATAGGTTACACCGATCACGTAGAGTCAATAACATTACGTACTGTCTATATTGTATGTTACTTTCACTTTGTCTACGCCCACATCATGATGTATCTCCATATTCTATTTGTAAAGCATAAATCACAAACATGTATTTCGGACGCTGCCACAAATTGTTAGTTGTTGAAATATCGATTTATGCGCCATTGCTTCGACTGCGGTGGTCCCCACGCTTTGTGTTAGTTATTTTGTTCAGTTTAATGAAGATCTGGAAAAGTATTTTCTTAATCGTAGAAGTAGCAAACGAGCATGAAATCTATCTAATGGTAAGCGCCGCCCATGAATATCTATAGGTCATCAACTCTAGATATGATTAGTCTGTCGGACGGATATGCGTTGCTACCAGAGAACTAAGTTGGAATTCTTTGTAAAAATGAGAAACATACCCTGCAATTCAGAACATAGCATCTCACACTGTTGTTATAAGGTAGAAAAGATTGACTGCGGAATCAAATCATAAACAGACCTAGCACCTTTAAGTAGATGTGGTATACTTTAAGAAGGAGCATTCTGACTTAATGGTGTAATATAATATAACATTTTATTTAGATGTATGCAGATGTAGCTACGGTGAAGCGACTTCTAATAACAAAAAGACTGTGTGCCCGATTGCCACTTCCATTACATATCTAGTAATTAGTACTAAGGCTACAACTGTGTAACTAACAAGATACAGTTTGCTTATTCACTGCTACTTTGACTCTTTAGTTATGCTATCAAGTTGTTCGCCATAATTACAAGCAACATTATATAAATATTTATCAATACGATCGTGCAATCGTCCAATCATTTCCATCTTAAGATCCTTCGAGTAGTTCGACATCAAAAGTCGCCGCATCGCTATCGCCGGCGAGCGAGCGATGCCGACAAATTGTTATTGAGTCAAACGGTCGCGATATGGACCGATATCGGGATGGAGGTCAGCGAAGCCTCTTTATCGACTGCACTTACAACCCGATTACTATGTTAACTTTATATATGTTTATTTTAATTTAAACGAAATCCAATGTAAACAATCGTTATTTGTAAGTAATCAATAACAAGCGAACATACATTTCACTTGGTAAGTAACTTCTTGGAACTGTTTTCCATGAATATCTGTAACAAGCCACGATAAGATGTAGATTAGAGGCAGATGCGCTAGGTTAAGTTACGATAAGTTGGAATGCCTCGGAAAAGTAAGTTCTCCCATACCACACCCTTCAAACTAGAACACAGCAATGCTTAAGACTGCTATAATAAGGTAGAAATAGGTGTGGCGAACCGAAAAGGGTTCTACCACGTTTAAAATAAATAATTTGTAAACATATATATCTTATTGACGAATAGATAGTGTTTACAAGCCAGCATATATTATCGTTGTACAGTTTAATATAATAGACGGTAATATGTTAATTACACCCAATATTTATGAAGCCATTTAAGCTTGAAGGTAAAGTAAACGTTGGAAATAGCTCATTTGAAATTCGTGTTCATATTTGAAAAACAAAAAAATATTCCATTATTTACAACCTTATAATATTTGAGCTTAATTTATGATTCGTAGCAATTATGCGATAGAACTGTTTGTGGTTCAACTCCGGAAGCACCACCGCCACACCTAACTTTGCAGTGTGTTATGCGCTATTGTGTTCTGGTCTTTGAAGGGTGTGCTCTTGGGTTCCGTAGAAGACTACATGCATGGCTAAATTTTGTTTGAGTTTCGAGTATTTTAAATACGACTAATATAATTATATATTTTATGAACACATAACTTTTTAAATTATTCCATAATTTAGCAGAAAATTGAACCTGGGAACTTTTTGCAACAGACGAGCATAGTTAGATCAGGTTACCATGTCACAAAGCGTAAAGAAAACAGACCTTGCCCCATTTTCTTCCATTAGCGAAAAACGTAGACGAAGATCACAAAAAACTATTAAGTCAAACGAGGTCGATTCTATTACGGATAAGATATATTCCCAGAACGTTATGTTATAACGATCCTAATTCATTTCGATTTCCTCTGGGAGAGTGCCATTCCACCTAATTAATAACGGGCGCGCTATTTGCCGTAGTAATTATATTGCTCCATTGTTCTGTGGAAATTGGTTAAATAATGACTGTTTTACGTGTTTTATGTTTGTAGTGCTATGTAATGATAAACATAATCAAAAACCTACAATTCAACACATTATGTGTCATAGTCATAATAGTTATCAGGGGTTTTTATAAGAGGGGGAATCACCCCCTCCTCGCCCTTGGCATATGAGAAAAGAAAAAAAAAACATACTTCTGTTTTATTTATTTATTTCTTTTGAATTGTATTTTCCTTACTTGTAAATTTTATTATATGTGTCATATAAATCGTTACTAAACTATATTTTAATCGACTTCCAAAAAAGGAGGAGGTTCTCAATTTAAGTGGTTTTTATTTTGTTTGAACCTTCGCTAAATTCGACTGGGTGAACCGATTTTGTTATTTTTTTAAATTGAAAGCTGGTGCTTCTCGTGGTGTCCCATTTTAATTTGGTTCAATTCTGACAAAGGCATCCATAAGAAAACCACATAAGTCTTAAATTTGCATTTATTGTGCGCGCGACAAATAAACTAATAACTCTTCTACCAATCTGATTCTCATGAAACTTGAAATGAACATTAGGTTCGAGTATCTAAGATGAAATGATATAAAGAAAAATGTGACCTCCTATTCTTTGATCCTGATGATGTAGGGGTACTGCTGGCTAAAACCAATGAAGTTAGCTATTTGGTGTTTACGAATATATCACATTGTTCCGAAGTCGGCGTTCATATTTTATACTTGTAGAGCATAGATTCGTCGTTGTAATCTATCAAAATATGTTGAGCGCCGACTTTGGGACTATGTGATATATTCGTAAACATATTACTACACGTAAACGTGTATGAAAGAAACTAACATATATTTAAATTATTTTAAGTCGGTTTCTATTGTTTTGTTATTTTTTTCTTTTCTTTGAGAATAACGCGTGAAATTTTACTGGTATACAAGTATCTTAAAATTATTGCCGTCGCCGTCGGGTAGAAAGGGATCAATTTCAATTCGCACCAAAATATTTTTGTTTTGTTCACCAAAAATACACAAATGCTCGCCAAATTCTCCAAATATTTCACTTTAGGTTAGATTACGACATAATGTGTTGAGCATTTATTCGTTTTGGCAGGCATTTCCCTTTTGTTTGGTAAAATTAATCTGACAAGCGCTTACAATCACGTTTAAAACGACTTGCATTTGAAACTTTCAACCAAGGGCTTCGAATGGAAATCGCGCCTTGATCTTTGCACGTGCAACGTAAGCCCACAAATAACGTTCAAACATACGTGATCGAACTTAAAACCACATAAGCATTTAATTGAGTTAGGATTTATCGAAGCACAAACTTGGGTCTTCGGTGCAGGCAGTTTGTCAATCACGTGTCAAGTATTAGGGCCAGCATCAATTATATATCCACTATAAATCTTCACATATTTACCCAGAGAATTTATTATCTCTACTCCGCAACTCAATTTTCATGAATGTTTATGAGTTTGTATATAACAGAAGTATAAATGTACAGAGAGAATATCCACATGACTTTAACGTTTCAATAAAAGCTACTTCATGGAAAACGTTTTATGTTTAATGAGTAGTAACTGGGCTTATTTAAGTGGAAATATTATGCTAATATGAATGAGAAACAACTATACAAATAATTTATAAATGTATTATTTTATGTAAATTTGACATTCGTAGTTAAAAGCTTTCAGGCCTCGATAATGTGAATTCGTTAGCTTAGAACTAGATGAAAGTTCTACAAAAAATCTACCTACCTACCTTCATACACCAAAATACACCATACCACACCAATATCCTGGACTTTATAAAGTTGACTGTAGCTGTAGCAGCTGTTACA
The DNA here is from genome assembly GCA_002930495.1 of Cecropterus lyciades. NCBI lineage: Eukaryota > Metazoa > Arthropoda > Insecta > Lepidoptera > Hesperiidae > Cecropterus > Cecropterus lyciades. Next base: position 2,128,906 of record MOOZ01000899.1, on the reverse strand, counting down.
TTGGACAGACAAAACCAGCCATTTCACAACGAATTAAGGAACACATTAGCGCATTCAAAAAGAATTGGCCGAAGAAATCTGCGGTAGCCGAACACATTCTTAATTCCGGTTCTAACCACTGGATCGAATTACATAACCATGAGGTGATCTCCACTAAGCGTCATAACTTTCCACGTTTAGTAAGAGAAGCAATAGAGATCAAAAAACATCCTAAGAACTTGAAGAGGCTTTTAAATTAGCGCAAACGTGGAATCCAGTGGTTAGTTTATATAAATCCCAAATAATTTAAAGTTCGGTGCGTAAGGATACAGTTAGTGTTGGGTGTCGTGGTATGGAACCTAAAAAAGAAAAACAAACTAGAAGTAGGGTAGATAGGTTAATCCGTGACCACACCGCCGTGACCACGATCCATATAACTGGGTCGAAATATCGGCAAAAAGAAATTAAAAACCACATATCAAGAGTACATATTTAAATTTGTTCAAGAAATCGATCACAAACGCGTTGAAACGAATATCTATAGCGATAATAATGCTGTTAATAAGTTTAAGGGGTAGTCATTTATCAATGCATGTGTGCTTGCCGTGAGACTTCATTTATAGCGATGATTAAATTCCAATATGTAAGAATTGAAACATTAGACACACATGTGCAAAATTCACTATTGTTTTAAATTCTCGAAAGCAAAATAAAGTGTCTGATAAATTGTGATATAATAAAGTTATTGTAATTGCTATTGAATGAGCCTACACATACGTGCGGCTCCGAGAGCCTTGATAAATCTGAATGGCGCACACCTACTCTGTCTCAATGCGACTTGAAATATAAGACCCTATTCACACGTACCACACCACTATGGGTGTATATATAAGAGGAGGCTAGGTACGGACTTTCTTCCCCTTAGTATAGATGAGAAAAGGGAAATCCTTATAACGGGAGGACATTTGTTTTTTTAACGACAAATTTTTGAATTTATTTTTCGGAATCCGTTCCTTAGCACCCTAGAGAAAAAAAATCAATAACTTTTATTTACAGGTGCAGATGGATGCCTCCATAAGCAGACCTATAGCTATGCCTAAGAATACCACAAGTACAACTGTGTGGGCGGGTATCACGAAAATGAATAATTTATTCACACATTACATCTTGACGTCCAAGTCGAGTGTGGATGATACTGACCACTTCGCAGCCACAATACAAAGCCATGATTAAATAAATACAAACGACTCCGTGCTTGAAAAGCCGGTCACTCCACAGCTTCAAGATGATGATGCAATATTCACACATGCCTGTTTGTCAATATTTTGTCGCACTCGTGTTACGTTTGTGATACGTGTGAATAGCTAAAAGTGTAGAATATAATGCTATATAATTATGCGGTCATATGTGCATGGATTAGTAATATTAACTTGGAATGATGCGGTGATATCAATTAAGATTATTATTGGATTACCATATGAATTTATGTTTTGTTTAAGAAAGATAATTCGACCACTATCAAACTGCTTTAAGAAATATCAACGCTCATAAATTATATATCCAAAATGTTGCAACACGTTCTCAGTAAATTGTTTAAATATTTTCTATGTGCCACTTTAAATCTTTTAATTGATACATACATCACCCATTTTACAACGGAGACATTAACGTTATAACGACTTGACGGGATGAGATTAATTAGCCAAGAAAAAGCGAATAACAGTCCACGGAACGGAAAGCTGGTGTTATATAGAACAGAAATATCGTGGGCCTTGAGCTATTATTTAATTTTAATGTGTATTGGGTGTGAACATCCACGATACACACGTGTGCATGACGTGCTTCCAAATGACATAAAAACTTCATATTGTGTCATAAATTAGTATTGATAATAACTCTGAACGTTCAAAGTGAAAGGAAGGCAAAAATGATCAGCGTAAATAAATGAAGTTCTGCGTCAAGCTTTCAATTTTGAAAATGCCCTCAAGATTAAAAATATATTGGCGTTACAGAAACAGTTACGCTGGGACTTTGTAGAAAAAGTCACACTGGGGCATTCCACTAAAGCAACATAAACTTTAAAGGTGGTAGAACTCTTTGAGGTTCGACTCATCCTTCAGACCAGAACAACGTGTTCTGGTCTGAAGGGTGTGGTAACAGAGATAACATACTTAACCGAGGCGACGACCCGCGTGGAGCGGTTACCATACCGGTCTGACACGCAGTGGGTTCCGTGTTCGATCCCCGGCCAGACAGACATCTCAATGATGAATTTAGATTTCTGTTCTGGGTCTGGGTGTTTGTGGAAAGCGTTTTTGAGTGTAGAAAGCGTTTCTTAACTTGATCCTCAGTGGTAGCAACGTAACGGTTGCTAACCTCAGGTGAGACTCTGATCTTACCTGGAGTTGATTACACATGTCCATTTGCGGCAGTTACCACTTACCATCAGAAGTGCATGCTCATTTGCTACTTCCATATTATAAAAAATACAATATTACACCGCAATTAATATTGAGCTAAATATTAGATGAATTTAATATTTAAGATAATACTCTAAAATTTCCACACTACACCATAGCGTAGTGTAGTGTGAAAATTTACACTATAGTAAATATACCTAATATCACTCAAAATACCATAGTTGTTAGCTACAGATAATAAATATCGGTTAGAAAAGGCACTCCCTGTAATTACTATGGGAATTTTAATCCAATATCCTTTGATACTTTATCTTCTATTGATAAAGAGGGCGTGGGTGTAGTCACTTTGCTCTCCCATCGACTGATTTTAGTAACGTAATACTTAAGTGATTGTATTGGATAACGTTTGTAGGAGTATATTTATTTCTTGTTAAAACACTAGTACTTAAGCAAATACAGATAAATTGTGCAAGTATTTCAAGTGATCCATGAAAAAATTAATCATTAATCAATATATAAATGGTAAGATCGAAAGTTTCGTACCATCGTACCATCAGGTAGACTGCTGCTGCTGCATGCTCGTTTGCTACTTCAGTCTTATAAAAAAACCTGTAAAAAAACTATTACCAACTTATTTCTGCCTTAATAGTACACTTTCAAAAAATAACATCAATGTTAAGTTCAACTGTGTTCTAGTTTAAAGCATTTGAAATTTTTGTTTGTACAATCAGTAAAAGTACCAAAGTACCTAAGTTCCAATCACAACAGCTGCATGCTCGTGTAGAAGACACATTTAAATTCACAAAAATATAGTAAATTGGTAATAACGTCAGATAAGTATGTGAAGTAGGTAACAGGTATCATAGGAGTCAATTCCTAACATCAGGTGGTCTTTGAGTTCGTTTCTTCTTTCCTTTTTTCATTCAAGTGACGTGTTACGCCATGTGTTTGTGTCAGATATTACGTAAGTTTTTTCTTACGCACTGAAATTTTATCTTCTCTTAAGTAAATATACTATACAATGTTTATTTACTTTCCGATAATGTGCCTAATATTTCGTCCGAATTATTACTTCTAAGCTCTGGCAGTATTGGTCCGATAATCGTAAAATTCGGCAGATTTCGCCGGACGTTACACATTTTGGCACAGTTCCAATTAGTTAAGGTGTGAAGTAACAAAATGTTGGATTAGGAGGCAGTGAAATAAATTATAATACATACGAATCGTAAAGAATATAAATCATTTCTACATGCCTAAGCGAGACGAATCGAAAATAATCACCTATTTGTTTAGATTTGAAACGGTGGGTACTCTACGTGCCTCTACATACGTTATTGTACTAATTAGGTATAAAAATAAATTAAAAACATTGTCTTTATTAAACAACTCATATTACGTTGTCTATATGAACGTTTTAGTTTCAATTTTATCGGACTTACATTTTATCATCGACAATTATTAACATCTTTATTTATTTTACTTAACTTATAAGTCGGAAACATAATACATATATCGAAATGATTGTAACTGGATTTGTTATTAAAATTATAGTATAAGAGATAAAAATACATCTAGAAAATGATGTAAGAGTGATTTATCAGTGGATAACAAGCGATAAATTTCCGGGCGTCTTGGCCTCGTATGTCAAAATATTTTTAATTCACTATGAAATCCATTAACAATCGAATGCAAATTAATAAAACAATTAATATACGAACTTGTGTTTGAACAGACGGATTGTTATGATTATTTAATTATCGAATAGAATTTGAAGGGTAGAACACCGATACACTTATAACATATTTATTATCTGCCGTACAATAGCGATATAAAGCTTCTATGTACTAGTTTAAAAAGTGTGGCAAAGAAATAATACTATTGGAGGGCAATGCAACTTAGACCTTTATACTCATAATAGCCTTTTTACGAGTATAAAGGTATTTTTTTATCAGATTAAAGTAGCATGCGAGCATGCGAGCATGCAGTGGCACCTGATGGTAAGTGGTTTCTGCCGCCCATGGATCTGTAAGTAAATTCATATAGAATAGGGGTTCTATCTGAAGTCGATCACAAATGCGTTGCTACTCCCGAGGTCTGAGATGGTCGCTTTATATATAAGTGAGCCGGTAACCACACCCTTCCAACGAAACGCAAGAACTGCTTCACCCTAGAAATAGGTTTGGCGGTGGTACCTATTGACGACCCGCGTGGCTGAGCGGTCACCATACCGGTCTGACACGCAGTGGGTCCCGGGTTCGATCCCCGGCCAGACAGACATCTGAATGATGAGTTTAGATTTCTGTTCTGGGTCCCAGACCCAGAACAGAAATCGTTGTGTATTTGTTTGTGTATTTGTCTTTGTGTGTCCATGGCACCCACGACACAGGAGAAAATCGTGCTGTGGGGCTATGAGTGTAGAAAGCGTTTATGGTTTATGTTTACATTTCGACCGGGGAACTGTACTGGTTATTTATGTTATTTATTTTATTATTTACCTTCTGCTGCGTGTTGCTGACCACCTACGATTAATGCCCTTATATGAGCTTATCATGTCTTCTAGCCGTATCAAGCCATTCTGTATTAAATTATGGCCGAAAGCGAAAGCTTAAACCTATGTATGGACGAATACGTACACAATAATTGGTTTAAAAACGTAAAAAAACTCGTACTTAGGGCAGATTTCCGACTTCTAGTCCGTTTCAAAAAGTTTTCATAAAAATAAAAATTGAAAACAATTTCGATGACTGGGAATAAATAAAATATTGGAATACTGGAATAAATATTGAGAGCAATTTCGTTTCTTTCTATTGATACAGAAGGTATGTCTACATGTACTACAGTAGTAATACAGAACAAAATAACATTGTAACCTAAATAATAAAAACATGCAACGGCCCGACATGTACTAGATCTCTTTTGTGTTAAAACTTATTACTCATATGCGAATGGAATATTCTATTTATATTAAAGTATACTCTTTTATCTAATATGTTTCTTTATAATATGGAAGTAGCAAAGGAGCATGCAATCTACCTAGATGGTAAGTGACCACTGCCCCCCATGGAGTTAATTAGTACATTAGTAATCAACCCCATTTAAGATCAGTCTTACCGAGGGTAGCTGCAGGTGCGTTGCTACCCCAGAGGACTAAGTTGGAATGTCTCGGATAAGTATATACTGACCATACCCTTCAGACCAGACAACAGCAATGCATAACACTGATGTTATAAGGCAAAAATAGGTTGTAAGGTGGTGGTTACAGAGTCTTCAACTGCCTTTAAATCGATGATTTTTCTCTTAGTTTTAATTAATGAAGTTTCTCTTACAATTAGTTTGTAATGTCAACTAGATTGTAGTCTTGAATATCATACAATTTAAAATTGCACTCAGAACTATTGTAGAATAAAAGAATAAATTTTATTTTATCTGTTCATGTTACTATAATGTATGTCTAGTGGCTAAGACCTCAAGCTATGTGAGTATATTATGTGACGGAAAATTTTCAAAAACCCGCATCCGGGGCGTTATATCCAGTAATAGAGGTCCGTTACTGGATATAACGTGGTTGTATAAAAGAGTTGACTTTCATGATAAATTTTTAGTACCATGATGTTTATTAAAAATTCCTTATTCAAAAACTAATACTGTTACTGTGAATAAGCGATATAAAAAATATACCTCAATTATTAACCGTTTTTTAATTACTCAGTCAGTTATTAATATAATTAGGAACATGTTAGGAATTTCCATTAAATTTCGACCTAACATCTATAGTATCTGAGTGAACAGTTATAGCTCTGTACATTTTCACCAATATCCTATAATACGAATGTACTGATGTGAAACAGTGAGATATGATGGACGGTTTCCCATGTCCTGAGAAAAACAAACATCGGGCGCTTTGCCAGTATATCTAGGTCGGTATAAAGTCCCCCGATTGCATTTTTACACACGTTTCATTACATTCCGTTAGATTGGGAAGCCCTTGGCAACAACTTTGTATAAATAGGTCTTGCAAAAACATATTTGTATATCGACTTATTTTTTGTACGGAGGTTTTTGAAATAATAGGCGATTGTTCAGTTTTAAGGGTTAGATCCAATCATAATTCGGCTCCTTTTCAGCACCTTCTTGTACCTATTTCTACCTTATAACAACAATGTCAAGCTAGCCTATTTCATAGTAAAGTAATGTAATAAGTGTGCATTGTGTAAAATATTTGTTGAATAACATAATACACCGTATAAATAGTCGTTACTTATATGCTTGTGGGTACAATAACTAAAATATTCCAAACCCGTTGTATTGTTAATGAGTAACATATATTCGTAAATATGATATGTTTTCGTTTAAATATGACCTATTGTTTGGTTTACAGTCGAGACACATTCTCATGTCATCAATATTTAAAGGGCCAAACACTATTTTATTCATTTTACATGAATTTCATAACAAACTCATGCATATAATGAAAATTCTATGAATATTTAGGGTGAGTCCGACCTTGGACTTTATTTCTCTTTATATTTATTCACCATGGTCACTTGCTCTTGTATAATCTTAAGGTTGAACATCACACTATAACTATTTACTTAAAACGTAATATGAAAAAGAGGTGTCAGTCTATCATTCTAAGTAAACCTATTTTTATGAGCAAAATCACTATGATTATAACATTTTTTAAATATCTTATATTATTAGAGGTTAATACACGGTACATAATTATAGTATATGTAGTAATATGTATACATACGCGTGTAATCTGTTTAGTTGCCACTGGATGTGGCATATACCATCCAGTGCAGCAGTACTTTTAATCTATGTTAGACTGCTACTGCTTTCTGAAACTACCCACTTTTATTAAGTAAAAAGTATGTAACCGTAGGTAAATAATGTAATTTAGTAAATTTTGTTCATTTTCTCTATACACAACATAACCAAAATGTTTTCTCTATAAGTGTATTGTGAATACTTGATGAGAAATAAAGATCTTAAACCATATAAATAGATTATAAAAGTGACTTTTATATGAAACACAAAATAAATTTATTCTAACTTGTAATTACTTCGATTAATTGTTAATAAAGCGCAATTAAAATTTACTCACCTGTAGGTCATTTCAATATTTTAATATTGATTATATTTCTATCTGGATTTCGTGTAACGGAAACGTAAGTATGCAGAGAAAACATGTTGGCGAGACAAAATCGTTACTTGGCTTTCTCCCCATTTTAGTCGAAGCTAAGAGTCACCTGTGGATGTTAATTCTGAAGAAGTATAGCAAAAGTCATAAACAACTTTACAAAATAGTTTCACCAAGGATTGAGTCAAATTTTAAAGTAGGTACATAAAAATATATATAAATATATGTGTCGGAGTGGATGTCAAAAATACTGAACTACCTTAGGGTCTAAATTGATCCAGAATGCAGGAAATACAATGGTTCGCATCGATAACCATTTCAAAATGGATTAAAAAATCTTTAATCAGTAGTGTTGTAAAGAATAGATTGAGAAGAATGAAAGAAATTTAATTGAGTAGATTGTAAATTTTTATCACAATTCTTTGAAATGAATTATAGAATATTGAGGGGTTAAAATCGACTGTAAAATCAAATAACCCATTTCGTTTTAGTTATGTGAAACTATTAATTAACTAGGAGATATAAAATAGGAGTCCAACCTGAAATTTGTCGCCTCCTAAGAATTGAGATGAATCGGCTCCATAACTTGTCTTTTTATCTTGGAAGTTACACTGACTAACTGAGCCTTAGCACACCATACAAATGAAACACGACGGAACCACAATAGCTAGGTGTCAGAAACAGATGTTAGGCGGATGTCAGGGAATCCTAATAATTTCTTACATAACAAGATTACTCTGTTTTAAACAATACATTAGCAAGGAAACGGTTGTACAATATCAAACGGACTGGCCATCTGGGCGTTTTGCCAGGCCTGAAAAATACACACAATTATTATATATAGCGACTAATACGATTGCATTATTTTTATATGTACGAAAATTAGCCATTATTTTTATTTATGTTTAAAGAGTGTGTGTATAAAGTATAAATGTGAAAATAGTTGTATATCATAAATTGACATAATTTTTAATAAGTTACTATATTTAATGAAATTTGGCAAGGGACTTCAACCCTTTTTAAGCTCCGTTGCTAAGTGAGTCTTTATTTCCTTTACTGAGAGAGACCTAGATTACAGCGGTCGGTAACCTTTTTGGCAACGTGGGCTATGTAGTAGCTATTTAAGGTAATGGTTGACTGCATTTGGTAGTTGTATCTAAATAAAAAGTAATGAGGACTGTCAATAGAAGTGAAAACTTAAAAAGTAACACATAGGGTATATCTATGTACATATTTATACAAGTTACATGTAGCTCTATGATTTTCGTCCCAAAAAGAGCTAAACGCACCGAAAGAAATTTTCACATCGAAATATTTTTTGTAGTTAAAAGTTCTTCCATCATTATTCCATAAAAAATAAAAAAAATAAAAACGGGTGGCAAGAAAATTTGACGGCGAAACAAGAAGGTTCTACGAAGGTCCACGGACTGCAGTGAGTTCTAGGAAGAACCACGAGCCGTGAGTTACCGACCGCAGACCTAAAGCACACTAACACAATCCACGGTTTTAATGCGGATTAGAATTCGTTATTATTTATTTCAATTTATGACTATAACGTAAAACATATTTTACCGAGATAATGTATATATTTGAGATAAGCTCGTACTTATAATAACATTAATGTTTGCTTAGTTTCAACTTTATTCGCTGGTAATTTAAGAGGAAGTCAGTTTTCCTTATTTAAATAGAGATAATTATGGATATTAACGATGATGATTATAAATCTCTATCACAGTTCTTTGAAAATTTAAATATAAGTGGAATTTTAACACTGACACTTACTGTTGCATCATTAGCAATTTACATCATGTTTTGTAAGAAAAATGTGATCTTCAAAGTTTCAGCGAAACAACATCAAATAAAACTTCATACTTTGTATGGGAAGTAAAATCATTTCTTTGTGGTTCTATATGTACCTTTATTTGTCTACTAGCTGAGCCCCGCGCTTATACCTACGTTTAAAAAATGAATCTTGATATAGTTCAACTATATATACATAAACATACGTCAAGTATAATTATGTATACGTGCGCGTAGGGCGCGCGCGGATTCTTAGTTTTTAATTTTTTGAGTGGTATCCTAATTACATTTTCTAAAATAGAAATAGCCTAAGTTACGCCTTATGACATCAGCTATCCAACAGTGAAGTCCCGTCAAAATCGGTCTAGCGGTTTCAGAGATAACCCAGAACAATCAGACAGACAGATAGACGGACATACAAAAATTTTAGTAATTGATGTTTTGTTATCAGTATTGTATATACTTCCATATGTATTCGGTAAAAAGCTGTTATTTTGATATTATTTGATATAAAACAGACACTTCAATTTTATTTATATGTATAGATATATAGATTACGCAGCATTTTTTTGTGTTGTGCTTTAGTTTAACGACCAGGTATGTAATAAGTAATAATTATAACATAAGGCTTCAGTTTATTAACAAATGTCCAAAAGCTTATACACCGCCAAGAATCAAATGAATTTAATTAAAATTAGAACTATATCTTTGTAATAATAATTAGAAAATAATAAGATAAGGAAGAAAAGAAAGAAGTAATATCATACAATTTTAATAAATGTAGTAAAATGTTTTATAATATTTATCAATTCTTGCCATGGATTACTTTGTAAATGAGAATAAGTTCAATGGGAACGTTATATAAATACATCAGTATGCAATCACCTAATTTGACAACCCGCGTGGCGGAGCTGTCACCATACCGGTCTGACACGCAGTGGGTCCCGGGTTCGATATCCGGCCAGACAGACATCTGAAAGATAAGTTTAGGTTTCTGTTCTGGGTCTGGGTGTTTGTGTATACGTCTTTGTGTGTCCATGGCACCCGAGATACAGGAGAATATCCTAGTGTGGGGTTTTACACTGAATTCTTCAAATCATGCCATCGAAAGCTTTTTCTTCGTATTTGATTTTGTTTTGCATATGAAGCGCCAGTTTTATAAATAGCGTGCGCTATTTTTTGAATGCTTTAGTGAATCTAACGACCTGGGTGATTGAATGGACTATTGCAGTTTGGGTTCCAAGTTCGACTAACGTAATCGGTAAAAAGAAAAAATAAAATGATGATTTTAGGTCGGACGGTTATGTATTGATGTGATTTAAATTTAAGATTATAATTTTTAATTCTATATATATTTTTTTTTTTCAACTGCTAATATCTTTACTACAAACATGTGAATGTGAATAAATAACAGTTTTTAATTTTGTTTATTTTTTTTTGTTTTCAGGTATTTTTATCATCGACCATAGACTTCTATAAAGCTGGCAAAAATTGTTGGGTATGTTAAAGTCACTACAAAAATATTTCACATAGTTACAATAACATAGCATTACCACTATATCAATCTTCATCTGACATAGTTACGAATACTCAAGAGCTAAACATAAAATGCGGCACGTAGAAATAAATGCGAGTTAATAAGCGTAAAGAAACATTCGGACAGTCTAACTCTAGAATACGATTACATAATATTTTCAGTGACACATTGAAATGAATGAGTTCGGTTTGAACTGAGTGTGAAAGGGGAACGCCCTGGCGTCTCTATTTTTTAAGTTATTGTACGCGATAAAGTACTCTGTACTTCAACAGATTGTTGAGATCTCTAGCAGTGCTTTTCAAAGTGTGGGTCTCAACTTTCACAGAGTTTCAAAGCTCAAAGGAATCCTCTTTGAAAGAGGTGAGGTTTGAAGAGTCAATATTTTTCTCAATTCAATAAAGAGCATTATGTAGGTAGGTAGGTTAAGTACCTACCTACCT
>MOOZ01000899.1:2081719-2108097 GCA_002930495.1 Cecropterus lyciades | reverse complement strand
TTTGTAATTGCGAAGTATACAATACCAATAAAATATTACATTACCAATAAATAAATACGTGACCCACTAATAGTCGATCTTGTAATGGATTTCCATTAAACGAATTTACGTTCTGGATAATATGGCGAATCGCGTAACATTTTTCGTAAGTAGGTATGCGATTGCGTAGGTGGTTCTTTTATAATATGAGTAAGTGGATAAGATAACTAGTTTACCAACATTGATTAATGTTATGTGTTATCTTATGTGTAAAATAAAAAAAAAACTTTAGTTTTATTTGTGGGGAACCTTGAATCGATTACTATAAACATAAACTTAGAAGCAAACGTAAACGCTTATAGCCCTACAGTAGGATTTTTTCCTTTGTGGTGGGTGTCATGGACACACAAAGGCGAATATACAACTACCCAGATCCTGAACAGAAATCTAAACTCATCATAACATGAGTAAGTGGATAAGATAACTAGTTTACCAACATTGATTAATGTTAAGTGTTATCTTATGTGTAAAATAAAAAAAAAACTTTAAGTTTTATTTGTGGGGAACCTTGAATTGATTACTATAAACATAAACTTAGAAGCAAACGTAAACGCTTATAGCCCTACAGTAGGATTTTTTCCTTTGTCGTGGGTGTCATGGACACACAAAGGCGAATATACAATTACCCAGATCCTGAACAGAAATCTAAACTCATCATTCAGATATCTGTCTGGCCGGGGATCGAAGCCGGGACCCACTGCGTGTCAGAACGCTATGGTGACCGCTCTACCACGTAGGTGTAAAAAAGAGTTTGAAATGTTAGAGAAAAAAATAGCACAGCTTTAAAAAAAAGAGTAGATATTGAAAGAAGATCTAACATAAAAATAATGTTGTCATTATTTTTTTTAAATACATTGAATATCTCTACGGTCCGTTATAATCATTGCAAGTAAATATTTAGTCAAATATAATAAAGAGAATATTGTTTATTATATAACCAAATGCCTATACATATAATAATAATATTAAATTCAATAAATTTTATTTAGACAATAAGCACGGTATAAATCAAGATAGATTTACATATTGCTAATGATAAAAGTGTTAATGTGTGTGTGTGTGAATATAAGGGTTGTAATAAAATATTATACCTACGTTATTAATGACACATGAATAACACTTCGCTTGCATTTTTTCCTTTTATGAAGCTTATTAGAATATAAATTAAAAATGTTTATCAACACTTAAATGCAAATATCATTTTAAATTTTACCTACACTTTTCACTTCATTACAAACCACATAAAACGTATTATTCTATTTAGGTGTGCTTCACTGTCTGAAATCCAATCGGTAGATTTGGCGATACTGGCAACAATAAAATTATTGTATTGTTATAACCTATTTCTACCGTTAAGTAGTTTTTGTGTTTCGAAGGAAGGGTGTGATTGTTGGATCACTTTCAAATGAGGCGACCATCTTAGTGCTATGATTGACTTCAAATATACCACCTGATAGAACATTTAATTTATACTGCATGTGTCACTCTGTAAACTGAGAGGATATGTGAAATGTCACAATCTGTCAACCCGTTTGGGCGGTAACGCGTGCCAAAAAAATGTATATACATACGTTCGAAAAACAGTACCCTCCTTCTGACTCAGTCGGGTAAATAGAGTTGACAATAAAGAGCTCTTTCATAATGTGGTAATTTTGAAGGTGGTAGAACTCTTTGTGGTTCGACTCCGGAAGCACCACCGCCACACCTATTTTTGCCTAATAACAGCAGTGTTATGCGCTGTTGTGTTCTGGTTTGAAGGGCGTGGTAAGGGAGACATACTTTTCCGAGGCATTCCATCTTAGTCCTCAGGGGTAGCAACGCATCTGTGGCTGGCCTTAGACGAGACTTTGATCTTACCTAGGGTTGATTACAGATGTCCATGGGTGGCAGTAGCCACTTACTATCAGGTGGGCTGCATGCTCGTTTTTTTACTTCCATACTATAATAAAAAATAAATAAAAAAATATGTAAATATTGTATTGTTAAGAAAACAGTCCTGGTTCGGTCTATTTCTTCTGTAAATAGGTACAGTGGTGTAGTGCTTTTGAAACATTGTTACTTTCATTTTATAGTTCAAGTTCTCAAATAAATTTTAAGTATGAAACTTTTAGAACTACATCGTATTTCATACATTATTTAAATTCGTTGGAGAAAACTACGAGTATGACATTTATGGATATACACGGATATACCGTCACACAAAAATAACAAAATCCGACTTTGTTTTCATTAAATGTTTAGTATGTCTATAGCGCAGATATAGTATATAAAGAAATTCTAAATATTTTTTCTTATGTTTGATAATAAAATTATATAATGGAAGCATGGGAAATGATATTAAAACATACGGACTCACTTTCTGTTTAAAGCATTTAGTAGCACGTCCTTCTGTTACAGTTATACCTAACAAAATTTGGTACGATAGATACGCAAATATCCGACCTAATGTGAAAATTAGATAAACGGCGATTTTTCCATTTACAGCGCTTTGATACTTAAAGGAGTAAACAGTTAAAATGCTGTAGAATCTTCATAAAATGTAATTCTATCTTTGACTGTCCTGCGTGGGATTGAGGATCATCGGGTAAATAAGACTATGGTTCACGTCATTTTATTGCACTTGGCAAATGTACCGTTCGAGCAATTTGGTACTAAATTTTATTACAATACCATCGATGATTTATCGTGTCACAAATCCTTCTATCCCTGCTACATGCTAGTGAGCTTTCGCGGTATGAAATTTTATTATTTACTAAGATTTCAAAGCTTAGTTTTAGCCCCATTATTCAATTTTGTAAATTTAACTGAATAATTAAATATTTTTATATACATATATACCTAGGTCCTACGTTATACAAAGAATTGTTTTTAGTCCAAAGGATTATAGCGTTAGTTATTTTAAAAAAATATTTAAAATTAACTGAACTGGCAATCTTGTGGATTGTCTTATTTTTTTCTGTTACTTAAGTGGCTTTTCCCATATTAAATATTACTACTAAACATACAGACCTACTCTAAAAATACATGGGGGCATACCCACTAAATTAGATAAATTGGTGGGTATCCCCTTTATAGTAGTGTGACTGAGCTGGAAAACATTTTTTTATAACTGGAACAACCTAAATTTATTAATTTATTAAAACATGAAACAGAAAAGCAAATAATATTATATCTACGTGTTCTTATATATATATACTAGCAGACCCGTGCCCAGTTTGTACTCTTTTTAAATTAATACCTCTTCTTATTCCGTACCATTTTCTATAAAAAAACGGCAAAAAAGTTAAGTTTGTTGTATGGGAACCCCTTAAAATATTTATTTTATTCTGCTTTTATTATATGTTGTTACAGCGGCAACTGAAATACACCATCTGTGAAAATTTCAACTGCCTGCATATCTCGGTTCATGAGATTCAGCTTGGTGACAGACAGGGTCCCGTTTCTACCCTTTAGGTACGGACCCTAAGAACATCTAACAGAAATACCGCTTAACAAATCACGACATGGTCGCGGTTACATATATAGGAGTTCAAAGCGGACAAGCAACGTGACACGTAATTTATGTAAGATATAAACTATCCTATCTTTCAAGTTGGATGAAACTGCATACGGTGTGCAAATTTGATCGAAATCGGTTTAGTAGTTTAGGAGTCCATAGCGGACAAACAACGTGACGCGTAATTTTTATAAATAATTTATTAAGATATACTCGTATATACAGATACTCCAATTCATTTTGTTATGAAATTTAAAAAAATGCCCTATTCAGGGATGCTCTTTAATAAAAATGAAACTAACTTTTTTTACATAACCATAGTAAAACAAGAACTTCATAACAAGACAAGAATATACATACAAAACAAAAATCTGAATTTATCACTTAGATGCTTGCCTGGCTAAGAATAGAACCCGAAAGCCCATAGAGGCTTTGTTGTATCTCTGTTTAATGGGTCATCAAATGTTAAGGAAAAATACCTTTAATTTTTGGAATACTCTAGACCAATTAATATCTACATACATTAAGACCCTCAACTTGCTTAACACAATCTAATAAAATGTCGTCTAGGGTGATAACAACTCTAGCTAGAGAAACGTGAAAGGAGCTATAACGGATTAGATTAAGGCGGTTTCGGGAAACCTAATACTTGTGTGTAGTGAGCCATAAATCCTTACGGGCTCCATGATGTGTTGCCACGTAACTAGCTCGTAAAGCGTAGCCTCGATAATACTATAAAGATCTTTATGCACCACCCATCCATCACTTCATTATAACAAGAAATTAGTACGCGAAATATACTGCATTACCGACAACATAGAAGAGCAGTGTGTATGCGATTCAATAATATTATGTTATTATACAATCAAGTAATTAATGCCTCTTATAGTTTACTAGCCGCTACTAAATAAGAAAAAAAAGAAACAAACATAGGGTGATATACCCTATAGCCTTCCTCAATAAATGGACTATTCAACACAAAAATAAATATTTTTTCAATTCGAACTAGTAGTTCCTGAGATAAGCGCGTTCAACCGAACAGACAAATCCTTCTGCTTTATAATATTATTATAGATTTTCCATGCATCAGCAACGTAATCGCATCGCAAAGTAAGCATCAGTGATTATAATTTCCATAATTAGATTGTTGTAGTTTATTGAACGATTAGGTGGTTGAATGTTAATGTTGATAACATGTAGGCTACTTTGATTATTCTTTTTCCATTTGATTGAAGTAGCAAATGAGTGCTGTTAATTGAAACTAGGCACAGGAGGAAATCAGAGTTACCTCCTGTGCCTTCTGATTCCAACGGTTTCTCGGCGGAATGTAAGCGACCGGTGCTCCTTTTGCCGTTTTGGAAATATTAACTCTACCCAATTGTCGCGCGTTTTCGGGCATTGTTAATAACAGAGATGGACATTGCGTAAACCACTTAACACACTCGTAAAGCTTAACTTTAATCATACAATTGCAATTAATGTCTTCGTCGAGGCCATTGCGTACTATAAATAATCAAGATTATAGCAGGTAATCAATACCTTAAACAAACCGCCCAGATATAAGGAACAGATCAGCGAAATAGATATATTTATTTACATACAAACAACTGATATAGTTTTATAGTTATCTAGATATGAGAACTATAAAATTGTTTTCATGTTGTTATAAAATTTGTATGTTAGAAATTATTTTAACGTGCTTTTATTCTGAATCATCGACCGAGTACGAGTACTCAAAACTCAACTCGATATTGTTGTATAACGAACTGTTCTTTCATCATCAAATAATCACCATGAAAAATTAAAAAAATTATACCATGTTCCTCCTTCTATAACCAGTGTTTTATCTTACTGTGTTTTGGTTTGACGTGTGTGATAACGGAGGCAACGTAAACAATGCATTCCAACTTAGTACTTGAGTAGACACGCATTTGTGGCTGACCTCAGGTAGGACTCTCATATTTTCTGAATTGATTACAGATGCCCCCAATCGTTAGTACGCACGTACAATCAGGTGGTCTGCATGCTTTTTTGCTACTTCTACTTATAGAATAACAAATTAATAGCAGAAACTGCATGTGTTGGAAATTTTACGTATTTTTATGCTAAGTTAGTATGTAAGACTAAGGATGTACTATACATAAAATCACTATCATAGATTTTGCGGCAGAAATATTTATGACGTTAGTACTACATAGCAATTACAGCTGATGAATGTATTAAAACGCTTTTATTAAACATGACCTCATCGCAAGAAAGCAAAAATATTAATAGAGTTATAATTTACATTAAAACAGTAATAGACGTAATCTTTATTTATTGACTCATTGACCGTTGTAATCTTAAACATTGTGACGATAAAGATAAGAAAAAAGAGTATAAGTAAGGTTTTATATTCTTTATTTTATATATTAATAAGATATTTATTTTATCAAAAGCAAAGACGTGTGTAAAGTTCAAAGTTTCGAAAAATACTTTTGTAGATTAGTGGTTAAATATTTTGAATATTTCTGTGTCCACCCAACATGTAAAAAAATATATATTTAGTGCAGGATTAACAATGAATCGTTAATTTTCGTGTTTGCGAATTATTAACTTGAAACAAATTTAACCCGTGACAAGTTAATTTTACGAAACAGTTATGTTTTCCTCAAACCTAGTGCTTAAGTAGGTTACAAGGCGACTAACAAAACAAAACGAATAGCTTTGTGTAGGTTATAAGTAGAGATGCGCCAAGTACTTGTTTATTATTCGGCAGTTGGTACTCGGCTTACACCTTGTTTTCTTCAATACTCGCCCGAGTAGCTCACTCGGCCGAGGTCTAAAAAGATTTTTTTGATAATTGAGTATTTGGTGACAATAAAATGTTACAAGTAAGGTTAGAAACATGGTGACACATATTGAACATACCTATACAGTACGTAGTTGCATTTCTTCTTTTAAGCACGTAGCAAATGTAAGAAAAAGAAATAATTTATATTTGAAATATATGTATATTATTTAATATAAAAAAAACACACAAATTACATAAATATTACCCGCTTATGAAATCTGTTGCTGGTCGCACGAACGCCTTTTTTCGCGTCTCGACTAAAATAAATTATTCGGTCGAGTACTCGGTTCAATAAAAGTAAATCCGAATGATAATCGGTATTTTGTAGCTCAGTAATTCTAGCCAGCCCATCTCTAGTTACAAGCATTTTGGAGGAAGACAGTCATTTGGCATTGGAGCGCGGCACGTGCGGTGTGGGCGCTCCGATTGGGACGAACCCTGATATGGGTCAGTGTAACGCAAGATATTTTACGACACCAGTTATGATAACCTTCAATCAATATTACACTGTTGCTTTGTGTAAAAATATAACAAACCATCCTAATTTTCAGTAAATATTGAAGGAGAGTAAACCGAAATCCAGGATATGAGTTCTGCCGTTGTAATGGAAAATGTAGTATTTGTAAAATGGTAGTTTTGAGATAAACGCGTTTAAGTATTTTCCTAAATACCACTTCACCTCATTGAAATTTCAATAAAAATGTATCTGGTTTGATAAGCGAATATATATATTTTTTGTAAATGCGTCAATAAATACTACATTTTATTCTTACAAGTGAGGTTTACTGCATTTAAGTTACCAATCACCTAATAATGATCACCTGATCAAGCCCAACTGCATTTTTTGCTTTTAGACCAAAATAGTTTAGTTTGTTAGTTAGTTTTTTAATCCAAAATGGCCGCCGCAAAAAATGGCGTATTACATATTTTTACAACCCACTCAATATGGGTATGAAATGAAGAGGCTCAACTTGTAGAAAACAATACACCACGAAAATTTTCAAATCTAAGATGGCCGTTATCAAACAATGGAAGATTACATATTTTTCTACAACCCAACGACTATGGGTATCAAATGGAGGGGCATGACTTGTAGAATACTATACACCGTAGAAAAAATTGAATCTAAGATTGCCGCCGTCATAAAATGGCGGATTACATATTTTTGCTCAACCATCCCATTATAGGTATCAAATGAAAGGGAAAACTAAAAAGGAGAAAATAAATTAATATAAAAATATTTTTAAAATCAAGCTTTTATTTCAGTGCACTGAAAAGAAAAAAATAAACTTTGTAGTCGTCAAACCTAGCAATCACAGACCTAGATCTTAATCAATCTTACCGGGAAAATCTCGTGCAATGCATGATTGGAACATTATCGGTCATACAAATATTTGTGAACTTCATAAATATACCTTTGAACCTCGTAAGCGTTATGGACATAGCAACTATTTTCCTCATTTACGGGAATATGTCGATGAATAAATATGTGATGGTTTACACTTGAACTTGTTCAAGTTTATGATATCACTATCCGACTACTACTCTACTCTCCCGTTTTCCTGTAAAGTGAGTTATTCATCAACTGCGGTTACAAATATAAATAATACCTACCGCAGACAAGCACAACCTTTATGATAATGTCTTATTTATTAGGGGAGGAAAATTTCTTGCAACGTATTTTAAATAATAAATGGATAGATAGACAACGATATATGGAGATAGATAGAGAATATTTTTCTTTTTGGATGAAAGGAACAATTGGTATTAAAACGTAGACGTGACTATGCGTGGGTGTCGGATTGGGATGAACTACAATATAGGTCAATATGTTGAAGGAAGATGATATTTAATCTTCCACGTAATATTGTGTTCTATATTTTTATGAAGATGTAAACAAACGATCACGCAGTTCATTTGATGGTAAGCGGCCGCTGCTGTCTATAGGCATTTGTAGTCTACCCCAGATTAGATTGGAGCTCTACCTGACGTAGGTCACAAAAGCGTTGTTACTCTTGAGAACTAACTTGGAATTTCACGTATGTGTCTTTTCATTACCCTAATATTCAAAGTCTTGCCTGCGGTTGGCCACAGATGCGTTGCTACCTTTGAGAAGTTGTTGAAGCTGGAATGCCTCGGATATTTTTTTTCCTTCCCACACTATTCATATCGGATCATAGCAGCGTAAGACACGGCAGAGTGTTTAGTAGCAGATGAGGCAGAAATAAGTAAAACAGTGTTGCCTCCGGAATCAACACAAAGAGTTCTACTATCTCCAATGTAATAGAAATAATGTCTCTGGTTGAACTTTTACCACGCCATATTACATACATACCATCCCTCGCGTCATATCAACCTACGATTGTGATTTTAAACTGCTTACACATAACCGGCAAAGAATATATCCATAGTACATATACAAAAAATAAATCAATAGTATATATATAAAAAATATATCCATAGTAGGTACATATAAGATTACGGAGAATACAAACAGTCTAATATCATTGGGACGTCAGGCACGTTTGGGTGTCAACGCCCAGCTATGAAACATGATATGGGTGTCTGTGTTATTCTTAACGAGATATTTAATAACTGTTATACTTTCGACTAGGTGTGCCCTGCGGTTTCGCCCGGTACTACGTAAGAAAAACACGAGCAAACAAACATAGCGCGATGTTATATAGCCTTCCTCAATAAATGAACTATTCAACGCAAAAATAATTATCAATTTGAAACACTAGTTCCTGAGAGTAACGCTTTGAACCAACCAAACAAACTCTACATTATAATATTAGTAAGTATAGATAGGTATATTTGTTTTTCAAGTACCCATATAATGTTCCTAGAAATATATATTGATTCATATTTAAAGTTTTTTGGTACTAAAATGCCAACTTACACGTTTTTGCTTACCTTAAAGGTTGGGTGGTACAGAATGGTTCTACTTTTAGTTTTTCCTTTTGTATCTTTTATAGGTCATTTATTATATAATAAACATAAGTATACAATATTTTTGATTAATTGACACTTTCAACTGTTAGTTACGTCGAGATATTAATGTTTTATAAGAATAAACTTCAATTGGGTCACTGTGGGAACGCCTCATACTTCATTACCATTTAACTACTTACTATGGAATCGGTAACGCGAACATCAAATATGTTGCAGTTGCATTAAGTAAGAAAATTTATGTTTCGGATAGAAAACATATTATAAATATACCTAAGCATGTGGAATATGTTTTGGAGTGGGCGACCTGATTGAGACGAAGCTCGTCAGGTCACTGTGTTAACGCCAAATATCTCGTGACCGGAGTCACCGAGATTTGATTATAGGCGTCAGCATATAAAAACAGATAAATACAACGAAAAATTAGGTTTTAAGCACTAGTCATTCGATCATGAGCTAGGGATATGTTTTATTATCTTGCTTATATAAGCTGACCTTCTAGTTCTCAGGAGTAGCAACGCTTCTGTGATTGACTTCACGTTCATTTCATTTCTGTATGTTTACTATGTCCTCACTCTTTGTCCATGAACGGCAGTTACCACTTAATGTCAGGAAGATCGCATACTCGATCGCTACTTCAATATTATAAAAAAAATGTTTAATTTTTTAAATGGTATGGTATTTTAATAATAATAACAACCCAACAAAGTTTTTATTGTAACAATAGACTAAATGAGCGTAGTTGAATACATCACCAAAATACTCTACATCATTATTTTAACCATTAAAGTAGATAAAAAAACTGTTTAGATACGGAGCCACAATAACGCATTAAGTTGACTGCTAAGTATGCATTTAACCCGATTTCTATGGCGTCTCGGAAGTCTGCGAAATATAGGTCGTGTTGCTTTGCACCATCTCAATACCTATGTGTCGAAACGGGCATTGGCTGTGTAGTAAACATTGCAAGAAAAACATAAATTTTGCTTTAATAACAATATTTACTTTACCCGAATCCAAAAATAATGTGCGACAAAATAAATATTTGATTAGAAAAATCCCTATTTTAAATGTTACTCTTTTTTAAATAGTAGAGTCACTGTTTTGAATGTACTATTGACAGTAGTAGTTACAGTTCCTACCGACACAGTGTTACTTATGTGGGGATGAATTTGAAGAACTTAGTCTGAATGAATAGGCCTATTTATTAACTTTAAATCCTCTTTTTATAATATTAAAGTAGCAAATAAACATGCAGTACATCCGATAATAAGTAGCCAGTGCCATCCATGGACATCTGTAATCAGCCCCAGATAAGATTAAAGTCTTATTGAGACTGGTCTCAGATACGCAGACATAGCTGTTATGTCAGTACTAATCGAAACTCAATACTACGGGTAAAATAAAAATATGCCAAACTCAATTATTCATCCTTTTGTAACCATTGTTTTTAATAAATGGTTTAAAAGCTTTGCCAAACACCTGGAGAATTACATGCGTGGTTAGACAATTCATTCGCATAAAAAGGCACGGGCCAAGATGCTTTTATGCGACTGACTTTGCTCGTTTTTTACTGAACAAGTTTATGTTTTGGAGATAAGGGACGGTCCAACCGGTTTACGCCCACGAGATTTCATTTCGGTCAAAGATTTGGTATATCGCGAAAGTTCATTTTGTACTTTTTTGTGTCATAGGATTAAAGTAGATATTGGTAGATATCTAAATAGAATAACTTCATATGAAAGATGGAAAACCATTATTGCCTCTCTTCGAATAAATGCAGATGGCGATGAAGGAATTAAAGGCAGCAGAACGGAAAATCTTTTTACAAACATATTTAACTACTGCAGACCCCAACATGCCCAGTCAAGTTAAATGACTCCTAGAATTCGTTTTCTAACTGATACCAATGTCCATAATAGATTTCGCCAGCCGATGGATGCATGGTCGTAGAATATAAGTAAGTAAGAAGAAGACTTAGGAAATTTACAATCCATCTAAAGCATAGGTAAAGAAATATATCTTTAATAATACTCGGTATTGCTACCCCTGAAGAGAAATTGAACACCTTAAACAAGAATTTCTGTCTAATACACCCTCTACGTCAAGTTACACGTAACCGGAAACACCTAAAGCAGGTATTGGTGTGATCGTTCTCCCAGCCGTAACAGTATGAGTTTACAATTTTAGATTTTAAAAAGTATTAAATACATGTGTATCGTTATGACTGTACGACAATATAAACATTGTTGCTATTTTCGTAACGTGACCTCAGAATTTTTATTATTCGCTACGATGGTGTCTATATTAATGAAACTAGTTTTGTGGTCGGACTTCTATTGTATGAATCGTTATTAGTACTCGTCCGTTGTTTACTTTTCCTTGAAATTATACTTCTCGTTAATACTCCCGAGTTGTTCATCACGTAGACGCTTATTTAGCATAACAAAGGATATATTTTATTACAAGGATAAAAAATCTGTTGAGATGATTTTTATCTTAATCTTAATTTAGGTACTTGATAGGTGCGTGGCGCTGCGATCGCCAGAGTCGCTCTGCAAAATTCTAGATTCGATTCCGGGCCAAAGATTAGTAAGTAATTAATTTAGATTACTTTTCAGGATTTATGTGATAGTGAATTCATTTATAAATAACACGTGCGTGTTTTAATTAAATTATTATTATTATTAATGTGATGACTTGATTAATCTCACTGGCAGGCGCGTAATTAATTGTAGCCAGTTTAACCATACACTGACGAAAATTTTGCTTGTCGAATTACAGAGGACGCTGGATTAAGCATGGGTTAAACTACCGCGTGCCTATAGTAATTCAATACAAATATTTTTAATATAGGTACACAAAAACGATTGATAACAAAAAAAAACAGACACATAAATCTAAGGTATAGTGGGTGGTTTTATCACCGAAATAACAATTTCTTAAAGACATCTTTTATTGTTAAAAGAAAGTGTTTCAAATACAAGAGATACAAAGTAACTTTACAGAGGTATAATATACATATGTATGTAAAAACCTAAAAATACTGCTAGGTATTAATGTTCTGCTTCGGTAATGCTTCAATATATACTTTATTTAAAAGGCCCATTTTCGTACAGTAAACTGATCATTAAATTAAAAATCCAAATGTCACAGAGACGAGTGGTAATAAACAGCTTTTTGATGAGCGTGGGCAACGTCCTGATATTGGCTTTCTATTAGTTCTGATTGAGGTCAAACGATTCTCAAATACTGCAAGCAATCGTTGCAACATTACGTCTATTGCTATATTGTTTTGGACAAGTGCACTGGCATTTTCATAAGTGATATTTGATTAAAAACAAGTGGTAATGGAACTAAAATCAGTTACTACCTTTCATTTTATCAATGCCCCATTGTTCTGTATGAATATTAAGTAATTATAATATTATTCTAAACGATAGCCAAATACAATATAATACATATTGGAAGACTATATCGCACAGAAACTTAGAGAGGTAGATTTTCATAGTTTTCTTTGGCTTAATTATTTGTAGTAGATTTTTTGCGCAAAACTCAGTAGAATTTTGCGCAAAAAGATAAGTATATCTACCTTGTAATCAAATCTCTGACCATAGTCAGTTCATAATATTAAAGATACTGATAACTGAATCGAAATCCTTTTATGATTCATGGATATTTCAATCACTACATGCAGAGTTTTTGATATCAATAAATAAATTTCTTAATTTGTTACTTAAGTTTTATTTTTGTATTGATTTTAAGTTAAGCAATATTAATTTTCATCTATTTATTGCAGGTTTAAAAGATTATTTACTTTTTCCGGTCCTGCCCACCGCATTAATTTGCATTACTACCCACGTATTTTATATCCGACAATAATATCATTTAAAATTGTCACTCCTTACACGGATTAAGAAACCGTTATAAGTCTGTATCGTATTAACTGTTTTAGGGGACGCTATATGTATGTTAGTGTGATAGTAAATGTGTTCAAAAGACATACTTTCTTAATCTCTGAGTTAATACTACAAGCGATAAGCGGCTTTCGTATATTACTGAAAAGTTCAATTCGGTAAAATAGCAAGGGAGTAGTGATTTTGTACGGAACCCTAAAAAATGGGCTTTCTTAATACTCGCGTGTTTTACGTGGGTTTTGATTTTTATTTAAGAATCACTTACTTACTATACACGTAAGTACTTTCGGTATGTTTTTATAATCAAAGTTTTCATGTATAGGTAGTATTTTGTTATGAAAATAAATATATATCAATAAGTCATTAGACCAATACTTTGTCCATATACCAAACTATCGCCTTGTTTTTTAACTAACACAAACAAATCTTTCATCAAACAAATCAAACTTTTACTGGGGCAAATTAACACTTGTTTCATGATACATATACATCATGAATTTTGAAATTATGAATTTCTGTAAAGGTACACGATAGACGGCGTAGTAAATGACGATGTTAACCACGTCATTAGATTGCTGATGGAAGTCTTATGCAAAAAGCGTAGCTATCGTAATTATGCGGAAAATTGGCTACGGATTGAAGCCGACTACAGATGCAGACGGTTTTGTTATACTACACCACATTTTTATATCCTCTACACATCTCATCTTTCTATATATACCCATAATAAACATAACATAAACACTTTTTACGTGTCGTGGGTGCCATGGATACACAAACACCCAGACCCAGAACAGAAATCTAAACTCATCATTCAGATGTCTGTCTGGCCAGGGATCGAACCCGGGAACCACTGCGTGTCAGACCGGTAGGGTGACCGCTCCACCACGCGGGTCGTCAATATACCTAGACTAATATGTATGTACAAACAAGATTTAATCCTACTCAACAACCCAACCCATTTATTAACATAATTTAAAAAAATATCTCAGGGTGCTTCGACGTTATGCACCAAATGCAAAAATTCATACTCAACCCACTTTTCATAAGATTGAAGTAGCAAACGAGAGCTTGTGGTCACTGCCGCTCATGGACATCTGTAATTAACTTCATACAGAACACGGATTCTGTTTGAAGTATACAGATGCATTGCTACTCACGAGAACTGAGATGGTCGCCTCATATGAAAGTGAGTCAGAATCGGCACAATATTTATTTTATTAACTACGTACTTAAATGTTAGATGCCTTGTTCAAATATTTTTCTCACAAAAGGATCATTTCAATTATTTTTATTTCGACCAAGGTATATTTTTGCAGTAAGGTAAGTCTGCTTACATTAGTCAAAACCAAAACTAAATTTAGTCGATATTAATTTCATTATTTTATCGAAGCACAAAAATAGTAACATGTAAACATCACTGCGACTGCTAAGCTCATGAGTCTTGAGTAACGTGCAGTTTATAACATATTCTGTGATGTAAGTATGTGGAACGCCTAAAATTACACATGCATAAAACTAAATTAAACAGCCTTGTCGCGAACGGCCGCGTGATGAGTTTTAGTTGTACGAACAACAAAACAGTACAAATTACCGTAACGATAGTGCTAGTTGCTAGTGATGTAAACAATGCAATATTATATACTGATTTGGTACACTATTCTCGTTGTGTTAGAAATAACAGAGATTATGCAATGAAGGTCTTTGTTCGCGATTTGTGATAATATGATTTGCGTTGATAAATCCAAAACTTATTAAGATTATCAGTTGTCACTGTAATAAAGTACACAGTAGACGGGTAAACAAAAATATGGCAGCTAGAAAATCAAGAAGATAGATTCACATAAGTAGTAGCGTAGATGTTTGAAACCGCTAACTTTGTATGTATGATTTTTTGTAAGATTTTTACTTAAGCCTAACGGTAAGGCTAGGTCTGGTAGGGAGACATTTGCAACACCAGGGGAGTCGGCAATGCATTTTTCTGCCTTATTGTGATTTACTGTCCTGTGCTATATTTCGAATGATTTAAAGATTTTAATTACTAGGATCTTAAGCTTTTCATACGAGTCGTTGTAATATTTTTCTTAAGGACTAAATTTTCTTTGGAATTTGTTCATAATATAACTATAAACCGTGTGTTGATCTTGAACGGCACACCCCCTCTCTGCTTGCGGGTGTTAGAGATGACTAAGAACTATTAGTAACAATCCCCATTAGGATGCCTATGTAGCAGCAATAGTAAGGGGCTTCAAAGGCTGATCGATGTATGTATAGAAGGATTGCAATGTTCATGGAAAGATTCTTCTTCTATTGCATAAAAACTAGCATAAATTAATCTACACAATAACCTAAACGAGTATCTATACTAATATTATAAAGCTGAAGAGTTTGTTTGTTTGAAAGCGCTAATCTCAGGAACTACTGGTCTGATTTGAAAAATTCTTTCACTGTTAGACAGCCCATTTATCGAGGAATATATCATCACGCTAAGACCAGCAGGAGCGGAGCACCAATGAAGAATGTTTCAAAGTCGGGGTTTTTTTTTCTAATGAGAGCTTCCGCTGCATACGCTGCGTAAACGGTTAAAGTTTCGTAAAAATTATGTATGGCAGAATTGATCCCCGTTAAAAGTNNNNACATAAATTAGTTTTCTTTGTAGTAACTAATACGCGGGTGAAACCGTGGGGCGCAGCTAGTAAAATATATTTAGTAACATCACTAGTACAGCTAGTCTGTACAATACAATGTACATTATATAATGGGCCTCTGTAATTAGCGTAGTGCTTTGTGAGTCTCCAGGTATTATCATTTTATTGCTCTCCTGTCGTAAAAAGACGAGGTCACCGAACAAAGTGCAACTCTTCGCGATCAATAGTTGCAGTTTTCCGTATACTGAATGTACGTGGGTTGGGTTTATTAACTGAGTTATAGATAAGAGTCAGAACGGGTACCGTTATAGCAACTTTAGTACGAGTTTATAACGTTTCCTCAAAACAATCATTGTTTACGTTTTCACTCGTACATAGCATGTTTACATTTCCGTTTTTGCAATTTTTTGCTGTTTTCGCAGTCTTTGTATTTGCAATTTATTTTGTAATGGGAGAAAACGTAACCAGTGATCGTTTTTAGGAACCGTTATTAACTCTTACTGAGGTCATAGTACGTGAATGATTATGAAATTGTCGATGGCACGCGAAGATATGTATATTACGTTGTGAACACGTTTGAAATGTTTTAAATATTTAAGTAACTGAAATTTTAAAGGATTTTTAGGTGAAGTAAGTAAGCGACACGTATCTTCCTTTTACAAGGTACACGGTGTTCTCGTTTAGCTCCTCAGGGGTAGCTACTAATATATTTCCTAACTTAGGTAGGACTTGAACCCTATTTGGGCTTGATCACATATGTTCATGGATAACACTTAACCTCTTACTGTCAGTCGTCAGTTAGACTCCATAGGTACTCGTTTGGTACGTCACTAATATAAAATGATTACCTTAAAGCAATTAAAATATTAAGTTACCCTGGAACATGTGTATTACAATTATTTGAGTACCTTGATAGTAGATTGTACATTAAGATAATATATTTAACACACATTTTAAATGTAACTAAAAGTATAACCATAGTAGATTTTAAAAATAGATACAAAGCAGGAAGTGTGGATGAAGAATAGCATGAAACAAAACATGAGGATGTGAGTACAATTAATTAACAAATTACTGCCAAACAAAAGCGTTGAAACGCTGACGTATCAAAAGTACCAAAACTATACGAAAGAGTGGATGATAATGATATACAAGTTTGATATGAAGAAACATTAAAAATAACTGATTAAGATTTTAGATCTTTCTTTGGATAAAGGCTTCGTTGATAATCTTTCACAGATATATTATTGTTTATTCAGTTTTTTCCAGTAATACATACATCGGCACAACATTAATTTAACGCTGGCGTGTTAAGATGTTTTTTATTTTTATTTATATTGTAGAGCTGGCAAATCAGTATGCAGTGCAACTGTAGTAAAAATGAGCTCCTGTAAAATTATCCCCAGATATGATTAGAGTTCTGTGTTAGGTTAACTGATGAGATGTTATTCTTCAGGACTACTACTACTACTAGGATAAAACGCTTTACATTAGTGTATTTCCATCGCCAGTCTACAACAACCTTTAAACGAGGACACAGCATTTCTAAACACTTGTTATAAACTAGTAACGTCGTTAAAAACATTAAAAGAAAGACCCGACTGCTTATAACGATTTTTTTGTTCATAATGATACATTTAATTTAACTAAGCGTTAAATTAAGTAAGAGTTTTCGTCAACATAGCCACGTAAAAGTATTACAATATATATATTTTTAGAATGCTCTATTTACTAGCTTTCATTTGATATATTGTCGTGATGATAAAATATGTCGTCACTCCCTCCCCGTTTTTCTCGCATTTGCAAGCGCCATTTTTTATAATTATATAGCCTATGTCACTTTCCAAACTGAGATGAATGTAATCCGTCTGTGTAACAAGTAACAAGCCGTCAAGCCGTTTGGGCTGTAGCGCGTGCCAAAGAAATGTACATTCAAACAAACATACATACATATATACGCTCGAAAAACATTCCCCTTCTTCTGACGCATTCGGGTAATGAGGCGGAAATAGGTAATCATGGAATAATTTATAAATATTAAAATAACCATTTGTGTCAGCCCTATTTGAATCACTTTTAAAAGCGTTATTTCACCCTAAAATGGCTATTATGCTAATCGTCCTCTATAATAAAACGCGTATAAAATTATACACCTGAACATGGTCTTGTCAAATCTGATACATCAATCGTGACTGAACACATCGCTTGAACATAAATGTTAATTGTGAAATAAAATCGGTGAAGGCTGCGTATTATAAAATAAATAATATAAATGCATATGCCTGTATGTCGCAGTTGAATTCTATTAAGCGACATAAAACGTAACGCTTGGAATTTTTATGAAAATGTCCAGCAAAAATGTTGCAAGTGACGCCACAATGACATTTTGTTACTAGAGTAGAGCAGCGGAATACCGCTGAATTATGGGTTTAACTTTGGATCAGTCAAAGAAAAACTAGGAGACGACTATATTATTGAACATTGTTAATGTTAGAAATATCTAATACTGGCAGTATTATTTACATTTCCTTACTTTGCAGTTGTTTCTAAACTATGATTAAATAATATTAATAGTCTGGGCATGTTAATATATGTCTGAATATTTGGTTTGCCTCTAACTTGTATAATATTTATAACCCTACAAAAGATTCTCATTTACAATTAATATTGATTTATAGTACAAGGAAAATATAAAAGCTTAATGAGTTTACGCTTATTGTGGGTACTCATTCGTGAAACATTATGAAGCTATATGAATAGTTGCATCAAATTGCATGCATGTAACAAGTATTTAACCTTTATCTTTTACTAAGTTAGTTATATGGGAACTGCAGGTAATTTAATGTTAATATGAACATACTTATTTACATTACGTTACTTCTTTATAATTATTATTATATTATACGTTGTATAAGAAGCGAACGAACATACAGTTCACCTAATTATATGTGGCTATTACCGCTCATAGACAGTAAATTAAATCTAGCAGTTTTCATGTCTAATTAAATGGTTATAGATATACACGAAAATATTTAATCAAAATCAGATAGTGGAATTAATGAACATAAATATACAGATATGTTGATAGATAACGATCTAAAGCTTTATACTTATATTTATTTTGCAGTAAATACCTACAGAGTTTTATTATACATTAGCAATGTGCGCTCAACTCATCCCAACACGTGGGCGATATCGGACATGTGCTTGAATTGCAAATTTTTTCGTCTACAAGCGAGCAGACGCGAAAACCGGGCACAATGCGTTGCCAAACTTCCTTTGTTCCTTTTACGATACACATACCAATATTAGGTATAGCTGGCGCCGATTAAATGTTAATATGTGATAGAAGAGACGATCTGAATTTTTATTTCTCCAGTCTTTGTATAAATATGTTCATAGTGATGTATTAATACTGTTATATCGTATCTCAAAATGTTATTACATTATTAGGTATATATTAAGTTTTTATGTTTTATAATTTGCTAATTGTTTTAATTTGTAAATAATGGAAATAGAAGTTCTTTTCAAGCTCTTTTCGATGTATTAAAAAATGCTAATATAAGTAATTTTTGGCTACACCGATTTCAGAGAAAAAGTCGTGAGTTGTTATAATATGAAAAAAACGCTGTGTAACGCAGAAAAGTAGATCTGAACAAGAAAAGTTACTTAAAAAGAGCACGTTACACGTGGATAGTAACAGAAAAAATTACAGCGCTACAGGCCGGTTAAGTATAAAAACGTGTTAGCCTCAGGGAGACGCGCGCGTGTGCGTTAAAAACCGACGTCGATACGTCTGTTTAGTCTGTGGTGTGTTTCGTGTGTGTGAGTTCGGAACACACCCACCGCCGCCGAAATTACGGCCGATAGTTTTTGTCCGCTGCCAAGTGTCAAGGACATGCGCTTCTGTTGCTACGTTCGGACTTTCGAGTACATTTTACTTACTTTTTCGGTACATTCGCTCCTCGGCGTAATTTTATTTAGATTTCGAACGCTCGACTGTCAAGGTTATGAAGCTTAGCCGTTTTTTGCGAGGACGAGACGTTCGTTTACTTAATTTTAATTTTATTTGCCTCTCTGAATACCATTACTTTATAAGTCTTGCTCCAAAGAATTTACGATAGAAATTTTCAAGGTCACCTCGTACTTACCAAAGTAATTGATATTCACCTTTTGAATTAAATACAGTTTTATATACTCCGTTTCAGTTATTTCGTGTTTTCGTGATGAAAATTCTGTTGATCTTATCCCTGTTACTATACCATTTTAGAAACACTATTACCAATGAATATAAGTATAATATTAGTAGATAAAGTGAGTACACAAAACTCAATGTAATCCCAAAATGAATTCGAATTATGTAAAGTAAACAATTCGTAATATTATTTGGTCTGTATTTATTACAGATTAAAGTTGGTTACTTACTGAAAATTTAATTAAATATTCTTTGCAAAAATTTATCATGGTAGAATCCATCAGTAGGAAAAATTAACTTGGTAGAGCTGTCCGATTCTCCGTATACTACATATAAATCCTTAAGTCTTTTATTTAATCAAAACATTTTTCATGGAACGAAATTATTTAAAACCTTTTTTTCTAACCCAGGTTTGGGTAAGAGCAGGGGTAACGCCTCGTTACGTCTGAGTTCATGTATTTTCATGACGTCATAACACAACACCAAATACATTTTTCAGGAGAGCCAGGTAAAATATAAACAATTGAACAATTGAATGAAGGTAAAATAATAAAAAAATAAATGTCATTAACCACAGTGTAATTATAGTACCAAGTTTCTAAATGTTAAATAATATAATAACGATAAAACTATCTAAGTTCAAATTTTTTTTTTTTATTCTGCAGTTTTTAATGCAAAGCAGCAACATGTAACATAATGATAATTTGTTAAAATAAATTGTAATTAAAACAAAAAATGCACACTCTGTTTTCAAAATAAGTATTTTTTGAGTAAACTACGATCAAAGGTATAATAAATTTTGTTCTGGATAGATTAATTGCTTAGAATTGCATCCGCTAACTGATATACAAAATTATGGGTAGAAAATATTGCTTTTTGTATTTATTTGGGCATACTGTTATAATTTATGTGGCCATTAAGTCCAATTCTGACGAGCGCTGAGAGAATTTTAAGTTATTTTTTATGGCAGTGGTATTGACCTTAATAGTCGGACATTAATATTCAAAATTATATTCCCATATGTCCCACACATAATCATATTATATAAATATACTTTTCTGGAGCCACTTTCATTTATGTTTTTACAAGTAATTATTACAATAATAATTTACTACATATGAAAAGGTGGGTTAATTTAATCTACATTTCTTACGTTAATTCGAATGAATAATATTTATCCTCGTGATGGTTCAAAACATTTTCATGATGTAGTTAAATAATTAATTACATAATTACCCTGAAATGGTGTTAAAAAATTTGCCATAATTTGAAATACCCATTTGCTTTAGACCATAATTTTGCGAAGTTTTTCAAAATGCATAGATAAAAATATTATAAAGCTGAAGAGTTTGTTTGTTTGAACGCGCTAATCTCAGGAACTACTGGTCCGATTTGAAAAATTCTTTTAGTGTTAGATAGCTCATTTATCGAGGAAGGCTATAGGCTATATATCATCGTCGAAACTTACGCGGGTGAATCCGCGGGGTGCAGCTAGTGCATAGATAAACAACGAAATAAAATTCAAACTGGTTTGTTAGTATTTTGAAATCGTAAACACATTATGTGAATATTAATAGACATAAAACCGTTATATTGAAATGATAGATAAAATAAATTTTATTTGTATATTGCACCTCGATATTTATATTACTAGGATCTATTATTTAAAATAATTCTCAGCTGTGACACCACCAGTGAAATATTTTATCTCTTATTGATCGTATTCAAGCTAATGTTTCTATTAATGTGACCGATATTATACTGCAAATGGTAAGCATTCTTAAGGTATTGTCACATTTTCAATGTCATTTTGAAAATAATAAATTGACTGTGAATTATTAGAGACATATTCGTTCGCTCGTAATATTTTAAAACCCCAGATTTGTTCTTAAAAAAATTGCATTTAAGATTTATCAGATTGAAGAGCATTTGAACATGCAGTTCACCTGATGGTAAGTCGTTACTACCGCCCATGGACGTCTGTAAGTAACTTCATATTCAACAAGCCCCGTTCTGGCTTCTATCTGAAGTCGATCACAGATGCGTTGCTATCCAAGAGTAAGGTGGAGGAGTAAGATGGTCGCCGCGTATATAAGTGAACCGGCAACCACACTCTTCCACCAAAATACAAGAACTGCTTTACGCTAGACATCCGTATGGCGGCGGTATCTTTCCGGTCGAAGTACACTGGCTGTACCACCTGGCCAACACCACCACTGTAATTCTATGGAACAATTTCTTTATCATTTTGTATTAGAACAGTTTATGTAAGGACGGTCTAGGTATTCTCTAGTTTTGTTTATAAGATAACATTTAGATAAAACGTGCTTTTTCATTTGTGTGGGTGCTCAACAAATGAAAAAACACGTTTTATCAAAGGAATTCACAGATTGCTTGTTTGACAAGACTGTCAGCCCGTTTTGATTTAGGTACTTGATAAACAAAATACTAACATAATAAATATAATTTCATACACACAACATTAATAGAGTTTCATCCTCAATAATATGAAGCATTTTCAGAACAAAATTTTATGTAACAAATATATTTTATGTGACAACTTAATAAACACTTTTATTTGTACGTGTCTTATGGTTCTCTGTCTCTTTTACGAACAAATTCCTTGTAAAGAAGTGGTCACTTATTAATCTTCAAAATAATTGTAAACGATTTGTAATAATTTTAATAAAAATAATTATGTTAATTTAGATTCTGGGTACATAGGATTGGAAGGTAATTGAATAAGAACAATCGATTTAATGAATAATTTAGTACAAAACCACAATAACTAGAGTTATGTTTGAAATTAAGTTAATTATCCCTTATTAATTTCTATTTAATTAAATGATTGAGGATGCAATGACTCTTTTTTTATTTTTACGGTAAACATAGATAGCTACTTTATAACTCTACGGCCTTTATTTAAAAAAAAAAGATCTATAACTGCCAAAAATGCCGAAGATACAACACAATATTTGACACAAC
Organism: Cecropterus lyciades; assembly: GCA_002930495.1. Taxonomy (NCBI): domain Eukaryota; kingdom Metazoa; phylum Arthropoda; class Insecta; order Lepidoptera; family Hesperiidae; genus Cecropterus; species Cecropterus lyciades. Next base: position 2,085,032 of record MOOZ01000899.1, on the reverse strand, counting down.
ACAAACCCACGTCGGAATGACAACCAAATTGAAATCGGCTAAAACATTTTTAGTACAAATAGGTACAAATACATAACATGACGAACAGCATTAGGTAACGTTACGTGTATCTAAAACTATTCTAATGGCGACTTTATGCTGATAAATGTGATCATGCCCTTAGGGTGTCGTGCACACTTTGACAGTGTTATTAATGATCGCGCTTGATTCGCCTTCATGTGGAATTGACATTGTCTGTATTAGACTTACTTATTACAAGTGGATACATATACCTACTTCTGAGAATTCTGTGATATATAATCTTTCTATCGGGCGCTAGTCAGGGTCAATGATCTTGTTATGAATTGAGCATTAAATTGTATGATAGTACCCACTATGGAACGTTAATGTAGGTACATCTTTGTATTTAAATTTAGGCAAGTGCCAGTAATATTTTAACTAAATTAAAACGTTTAGAACCTATTCAATACAAATTGTGTTTATATAATATGTATTATTACGGCGATCTGAAATAAAAGGTATTTATTGTAAGTTTGTCACATTGAACGAGATTGTCGCACTTTACCTGTGTTATTTTAATAACTTTTTAGTAATACCTGGAATTTATATAATTTACTATAGAGTTCGAGAGTATTTGAAATAAATATATAGGTAGTAACTTAAAAAAAAACATACCACTAAAATGAACTTATATTATTTTATATTTCATGTGATATATAATATCTCGAAGTACATTTACCTAAATAAGATACAAGTATTAAATTTCATCCGCAAATTACCATATATAAGTGCTCTAAAACCCAAAAAACAATTGTTGATCTTTTACAATTTACTAATCCCTTGAAAACTAAGTTAAAATGCAAAAAACTCAAACTCACATTATATCAATCACTCTGCGGCAAAAAATGAATTATACTTATTACAGATTATTGTACTGAGCTTAAAAATATTATAAAACAATTACTTTACATCCGCCGATTATAAGCCTAAGTGCTCTATCACTCACCTGACAAATTTTGACCACTTAAATACGTTATTTCCGTCGGCTAATGGTATTGCATTGTTTTGTCAACGTAATGCTAAATAGGCGATGGAAAATAAATGATATCCGCTACACCTGAATGACAATAGGTGTGTTTATAAATGGGAATTTAGGGCTAAAACTTATAAGATACGATCCGCTTCGTGATATGTTGCTACGTCATCGTGTCGTGGCGATCTACGGCACGGATAAAAATCACGACATCACATCGTAGCATGTAGCGCAGCACGACGCGATGTCGTGAGTATTGGCGAGGCAATTCTAAGTATTTTTTTGTCAAAGTATCCAAAGTCAACTTAAAATAAGTTCTGTTTACGTTTCTGTTCTTTAAGCATCTTCTTAATATGAGCAAAAACCCTTCTAGAGTAGAGTCCTTTGCTCAAGATCTCTAGCAGAGAAGATATAAAATAAAACTTACACATATAGCTACTCTACACTTATAGCTCTACACTAGGATTTTCCTCTGTATCGTGAGTATTATAGATATCTGTCTGGCCGGGGATCGAACCCGAAACCTATTGCGTGTCAGACCAGTATGGTAGTATTACCGCTACGCGGGTCGTCATGATAAATATTTTTATATAAGGAAGAATAGTAAGTAGACAAAGTCGCCATATATCACGATACGACGTCGAGTCGTAGGTGAGTGTTATAGGCCTCACACGTCTCAATGACAGACTCTCTTCGATTATCTAAATAATTTCAAAATTATGCACATTCATATTTACATTTATGAAGTCGTAAATGTATGAAGGTTGTAACGTGCGTGTTATAAGTAGAATACAAAATAATGGTAATACCGATTCACATTTGAAAACTATTTTCGTGCTTATTTGAATAAAATTTTGCATGTAATAACTAATATTAAAATCGAATTCAGTCATATCTAGGGTTGATTACAGATGTATCATCTAACCTAACCATCAGATGGATTGCATTATTTGATACATCAATTTGTAACAAAAAAAAAAACATAAAAAAGGTACTATGGCAAAGGCAAGGTTATGCTTGGTGATAACAACTGAAAAAGACCTAAACAGTTATTTCTATATCTTTTAAATAATTATAACTAAATTCAAATGAATAAACATAGTCGCTTTCAGTTATTAATTTGTTGAATAATTAGCCTACATAGAATATATGTAGATACTTGAATAATTAAACCATTAACTTTACGATTTGTAAACTCTTTTGTTTGCTGACTCGCTGATTAAAGGATTTGATTAATGATTGCTCTTGCGTAATAAAGTACCGGCTAACTGATTGGTTTATAGAACACATTGATTATTACAAACAGATTGATGTTTACTGATTTAGCACCAATACGCAAATGTATGAATAAAGCGTGAGAAATGTTATTTGAAATTACCTATCCTTAACTCATGAGGTAATAGTAGCGACTTTCAGTTTCTTCACAAGAGATGGCGCTATAAGTATTCTAAATCACGCTATTGAAGTATTCAAAACACTTTTTTATCAAAGTTTTTTAAACATTATTTTTGAACCATGGCCGCTTCCCAGTCGTTAAAAAAATTGAATGAATTAGCGTAGACAGGTAAATAAATATTTGTTTTTCAGAGCAACAACATTTAGCTTTCTACGTTGGAGGTCCTGGAATGAATCCAAGTTTTAACCAAATGCACCCATTTTTAAACCTTCGATAATGAAGCAAAGCATCATATGAATGGGTGTTGCCAAGATGCCACAAAATCCCAGACAGTCAATATTATTTGACACTAATTCCATTGTCCCAAGAGTGGAACACCAATATGCTAATGAATATGATCATAGTAACTATCCACAACTGCTTTATTCACTTTATAACGATTTATCGCATCATATACTCTTTACAAATACAAGTACGCCATCACGCCAACAACATTAGCTGCAGAAATTATTCAAAGGCAGTCATAAAAGTAATGCAGTTATGTAGACGCAATATAGCATTATAACTCGTCGGGTGCGGCTTTAACTGGGTTACCCATTTCCCGCTACCGAGAACGATATACAGCCTTTGTAAAGCTTTTTAGTAGCGTACGTTTTTAAATGAATTATAAAGGAAATATATTTTTATCATGGAAAATGGAAATGTGGCAACAAGGTTTTATATTTCTTTGGTAAAGTCGGAAAGACCTGGAATTTTATTTATAATACATACACTTAAAGATATATATGTATTTATAGATGCATTATACTTGGAAATAGGTAGGTTTGAAACATTTATATAATATAATGAAAATATTGCTTCTTTTTTTAAATGTGGAAGTAGCA
>MOOZ01000899.1:2055246-2078910 GCA_002930495.1 Cecropterus lyciades | reverse complement strand
TAAGCGGTCTGTACAGGTCTTAAGCCAATACGCATGTAGATACGGGGAATTGATTATATTTCGAGAAATTGCCCCTAATGGATTCGCCATATACACAGATTAGTAGGACACATATATTTGTCACGAACTAATCTATAGCCCACGCGCCGACCGGATACATTCATTTTTCATTTCCCTTTTTGGGGTACGGACGTCCTACTCCCTGCAATATTTATTTTATAAGGTATCGGTTGGTTGTTATGCCCACGCGGCTTGAACACATGTTTATATTTTATTTTACGAACCGCAACCTGTCTGCTCAATGCAAAATATATTTTTAGTGTATTATCTTGCAATAAGAATACAGTATGTAAATATTTCATATAGATAAGCTGGGTAAATAAATAGTTACAATCGTGGATGTAATTCTGTATTGGTATTTATATATTTCCATATCACATACATTTGTGAAATTGAAGTAGGTATAACTAGATAGAACGAGCATAATTCGACTGGAGAGGTACCAGGGTCACATTTATTTCTAGCGTGAGGTTCTTGCGTTTCGGTGGAAAGGCGTGGTTGCCGACTCATTTTTATATGAGGCAACAGGTTTAGTCCTCGAGAGTGACTGAACTGAGAGTATGAAGAACGAAGCTGTAACTACTTCTTTGTATGCAAGTCTTTTAAACGATTCATACAAGTGTCGCTATTTTAACTCACCTTTTACATCAGAACATAGCAGCGCTTAATGTTATTAGATATAGCTCAGATGCCGCCGCAAATGAATTAGTTACATAAGGTATTTCTTTTTAGAATACCATTGTTTTAGTTTTTGTTCAGGCAAGAATCTTAGATTACGATATCAATTGTCTATTTAAGTGTGTGTAAGACACCCACACCCAAAGGATTAAGCAGAAGAATTAAGTATAAGAATACTTAATAGGATTATTGAGGTTCTTATTGATATTACAAACGACTTAAAATATGTGTACCCACACATTTTTCCCGAATGTGTTGTCTCGTTATGCATAAATATAAAATATTGTAAAAGCAAAAAATCTTTGGCAAGTCATGCACAACTTGTTTGAACAGATGTGTTTCATTTGCTCATCAAACAACTAGCCGGCTTCTGATGGATCAGTGAATTAACATTGCGCAAAACGTTCGCGAATGTCCTCACTTTTTATGTCTCTACAAGATCTTACTGCTTCGAACTCTCTATGTGCATATTTGAAATAGAGTCGCCTTATGTTTTGTAGGTAATTGTTTACGTCGGAGTATGAATGAAAACATACAACAATAACTATAGGTAGCTCATTATTAATAATACAATATCAAATTCAGTTTAAAGCTGGCGATGACCCTTTGATTGTAACTACGGCTTTTCAAACAGCAGACCTAGTGTCTAATCTTGTAATATTAACAGTTTTAAAGTTACGAGCGCATTAAAAAATATCACTTCAAGTTGCCGGAAAAATTCCTGAGAAACCTACGTGATTTTGTAATGATATTCTTGTAAATAATTTCTAAAGATATGAGAAACTAAGCAATCTATTTAGCTGAGAAGCTGGGAACTATGACTAATAGGTCGGTTCGAAGGTTGAACTTTTATTTACCCTTTATTAAAGTGCCCGTCAACGGATCTTCGCCATATTTCTGTCATCGTATTTTCCTCACACTCAAACAGAATAAGCAAAATTGTCCTCGTAACTAGGTTACTCTGACTCCGTACTTTATTGTGTTTACGTGCAGCAGATATGAGATACACAGATAGTTATACAGGCTGGGTCAAGGTGGAAGGCAGCTTTCGAGTCGCATAGCTATATATGGAACGTGAATACTTAGCTCCCATTTAAACCGCGACCACGAATCGTGTTTTTGGTCACGGCGTATCCCAATTATGCAGTAGCACCCTAATTTTCACACAATGTTGTCTAACGCCGACATCGGTGTCGTGGCGTGTGTAATTGCTTAATCAAACGATGTCCTTGTCTGCGGTAATCCGGTGATGCACGAACAATAGAAGACACGCCACACGGAAGAACATAAAAATGCGTCATAAAAGCGCCTAGTTTTAATTTTATAGCGCGCACTCGATTGGAGCCTGTAAAACTTTTATTGGAGACGCATCCTGAAATCGAGGCCGTGTCGAATAGCTCTAATTAAAACACCAACGTTGCGAAAGGCCACCCGAATTGTCCACTTGCGAAATCTACTGCCCTTTACGCGTTTATTGGTCATGAAACAAGGCATTTTATAACATGGATCCCACGTAGCTCTTTATGTGCTCACTGCATGTTTTTTCACGTCTCACGCTACATCATGAGAAAAGAAATGGGTTACTTCCTGCAAAGTCGTCGGATGAAGATCTATCAAAATAGGTCTACTTGTTTCTAAGAGATTGTAGAGACAAGGAAAAGTATTTTGTAGGATTTTTTTTATATTACAGTATTGTATCCACAATTAAGCAAATATGTGTGTGAGCCTAAATCGCATAACAATAATTTAGTATATTACATAAGGAACGAAACCCCTTATTTTTAATAACTTTGAAGTGTACATCTGTAATCAACTTCAGATAAAACAGAGTTCTACATAAAATTAAACAGATGAATTGCTTCTCCCGAGGATGGAGTTGGATTCATATTAGTATTCTTCCAAAAACTATAAGAACTGCTTTATGCTAGAAGTAGGCGTGACTGAGGTACCCAATCGAATCATACTCGGTATACCACCTTGCAATTTATTTATTTTAATACTTTAAACACTACTATTATATTATATAACTACTATTACACTATTATTAAATTAATTATTTACATTATTTAGTATAGACATAGATATGTTTACTCATTATGTTACTTTCTATATTACAGATCGAACGCAGCAAAGCGACGTTACCTACCCGTGAAGACTTCTCGGTCGAAGACTTAAGTGCCATTCAGAACCAGTTTACCACAAGCAGTGATATTTAGCCTTAGCTTACATAGTGATAGTGTAAAATCGTGATATAGATATAGGATTAAGGTACTGAGTTTTTAGTGTAAAAAGTAACCAAAAAGAAGCGAAGCTGGCTCCTTACAAGGATATAATGAACTCGTCGAGCATGAGCTCTGCTGTGCCGACAATAAAGTGTGAGGATACGTCTCCGTCGCCGACGGCGGCGCTGGGCACTGACGGAGAGGGAGCCTACAACCTGAGCGTCAACGTCAACCTCAGCTCCGCTATGATGAACTACCTAGCAGTCGAAGGCGGCGACTCCGCCACGCTTCACACCCCTGAAATCGTCAACGATGTTATCACCATGACCAATCCCCTCGACCAGTATAGCTACAATGAAAAAACTTCCAGTTTCAAGGTGAGCTTTCTACCTCGAGAATTAAATGTTATTCGTTTGTGATTTTATAATGCAATTATTAAATTCCTTTACTTTAAAGTACAAACATTTTAAACAAGTTGTGTATGGAAAACAACTATATATTTGTACATATTTCAAGTTCATGTTTAAAGTAAACGATAATGCTAATGACAGCCTTGAATTCCAAATAACCACCACAGTGGAATATTTAAAGCAAAATTGGTAGGTGCGCCGTAAAACGTGATAAGTTAAATTAATTATAGTAAGTACCTCAACAATACACAGGAAAAAGTGTAATATTTAGTCAGTTTGTAAATTACGTCTAGCTATGCTTAATTACAGACTAATTTCCGGATAGATTCTTATAACAGCCTCATGTTCAAATATATAAACAATAGAGAATTTAAAGACGTTTACTCAGCTAGTTGAAAATTCTACTAAGATTTTCCACAGTCTGACGGTTGAGATTTACGGCTAAATTTTACGAGCGAATCGTAAGAGCGAGCGAGCGGCGAAGTTCCTAGCCTTGCGCTTTCACAGATTACTAATTGATCAAAATGCAAGGAGTGTCCTCTGAGCAACTAGGTCTGTTGCACGCGAGGCGCTTTTTCGAATGCAAAACAAGCGCGTTTAGTTGAATAGTTGCCAAGAGTCATTTAGCTGCCACGTAGCTGGTCACGTGGCTTGCTATCATTCCCCTTATAAACATTGGATAACACTTGGCGCCATACAATATGAGGTCATGCACCTTATGCAGACTATCTCGGTATTTACTCCGTATGCAACCAGACTTCTCGGCGCCCGGTTACATACTCCCTATCAGGTTATCTATATTTATTTATCGTATAGGTAGATAATATTTGCAGTGCAGATTATCTCGTATCGACCTCGCTCGTTTTATGAATGAGGTTCATTGGGGTACTTCATACGCTCGGGGGAATTCAGAGCGTGAAATGACAATTGGACAAAGGAATAATTATCTGATGTGACACGTTTAATGGCGCTAGAAATAATGGGACTGACGATCAAAAGTAATTAGTATACTAAATCTGGTATGCTGAACTATTGCGTTACCGAATGCTATTTTGAAACAGATTTAACTACAATGTTTACTACTAGAATGTGAAGAATTTAACATTATTTAAAGATATAGGTAATCGAATATCGAAGAGGAAAAATAATTGAAATTCTATTTTAAAAGTAGTAACAATACTCTTGCATTTAAATGAATTCTCCAGCAATGAATTTGCACTATCGTTTGTTAGAAACATATTAACATACCTGATTGGGTAGGTAGTTAGGTGTAAAGAACTCTATGGCGTTAGACACTTATAGCTATTGCCGTATGTTGTTCATTCCGTATTGTATCGTTGAATTGCAATACTCTGACTCTTCCCGTGGGTGTTGTAGGAGGCGACTAAGGATCAAAATCCTGGAGATAGGCAACAGCGTCTTCCTGTGTAACATGAACCTGCTGCGGTCATCTTGACATGCAAACCGGGCGCGTTGATCATTGGAAAAAAAACATTGGGGGGGGGACTAGGTCCAGGTGTAAATCTTCAAATGGCTGAATGGATGAACCTATTACTGGCTTATTTTAAACATAAACATAAAGGCTTTCTATACTCTTAACCCACAGTAGGATTTTCTAATGTGTCGTGGGTGCCATGGACATACAAAGACGCATAAACAAACACTCAGACCCAGAACAGAAATTCAGATGTCTGTCTGGCCGGGGATCGAATCCGGGGCCACTGCGGACGGCTTCACCACGTGGGTCGTCATTTTATTTTGCTATATTGTAGGCTAAAAGGATTAAAGCATGTATAGAAGCCCTTTAATGTATTATGTGTATAAAGTATAACGAACGAGAATGATGGCATTCTGTCTATTTCTGTGATCAATAATTTATTGCATTAAAACTTACGTTATATTAAGTATTAATTATTTCGATCCATACATGATGATGATTCTCGAGATGTGTCCTCGTGTGGCTCTCTAGCCATGCCTCTACACGTGCCCATCACTGGGACATAAAGAGGGTGCAACTAAGAGAACATTAAAAGTGCCTGTATTATAATCATTTATTCATTTTTCCTGCAAAATTTCATCACATGAACCGATGGCAAAATGTCAAAAATACATATTTGCTTAAAGCATGTAATTTATGCATAGAAAAACATAAATGAATTTCCAGGCCGGTTGACGTCATTGAAAGTAAAATCATTAACAAAGCGAGCGTTGCACGGAACTCATTTCCCTTATCGTTCCAGAGCGGAAGCGGTAACGACTCCAACTCCTCGATGTCCAACTCCTCGGCCACGTCGCCGGCCTCGGCAACTCCACCCAGCATACAAAAGGTAATTTACATCGCATTCAAATGCAAGCCGTAGTCACATCTGCGTATACATTTCCATATATTTATAACACTGTTTATAATTATCATCAGATAATGCCTCGAGTTTATACATACTTAATGAAATGTTCGATTCCGTTTAACTGTTTATTGATTTGTGATCGCTTTAAAGGAAATGGAATTCGACATATTCCCTATAAAAAAACTGTTCGTATGTATGTTCAATTCTTTTTAGTTTTAATTCGTTTTCGTTATTCTACTATAATACTAATTATTATACTGATTATCAAGAATTAGAAACAACAAAAACGTTGCTGCTTTCATTTGACCAAAAGTTAATTGTAAAATTAATTTTGTAATAACTAGGGTAAGGTTAAAGATACAAAAGTATATAATTTTTTTTAGTACTTTATATCTAAAAAGTAATATAAAAGATCAGTATCTCAAGAGGTTTACAAAATTAACAACGACGAAGAGGGCAGATAATTATCAAAATAATTACTACAAAGCTTTTAAATGACACAGATAAATTGAAAAATATAACGTTACACAGCATAAATTTTATTATTACTTTTATAGTTGCAGTTTTTGTAAATATTTTATAGTATGTCTTTATAGATCTCAAGTAGGTAGTTCGTGTTCGAGTAACTTAAGATTTCTTAAACAACGATAGAGACCTGTATAAGACCGCTAGATAAAATCTGAATGATGTTTGAAATTACTTTTTGTAATAGTGACAATAATATTACATTTTATAATTTATATATAGTATATACTATAAACATTTAGTCGTAGGCACTGCGTAATTACTTCAATTGTCAATTTATACACGCTCTACATTTACGTGTTTATATCTGATAACTACATGATATGTATCATTTAGGTTGATTGTACCTTTGTATTGATAGTTAAGATCCGCCTTGGCTTCGTTTTCTGTCAATTCATATTCTATAGTGTCATTTTTTATTCAAATTTCCACCTCCTTATGCTTTAATTAACATAATTCTTGACACTTGAATAGATTTATAAGTTTGACGAGCACTTCTTGTTATTACTGCCTCTATCTATAAGGGCCAGTATCCACCAAAGTGGAGATTTCCTTAATATAAATAAATATTATTATTCCCACATCATTTTTATGTTCATCTTCAGCTTACAAATTGCTTATCTACCTTATCTATTAGGTAGAGGTCTACCTTTATTTGCTTTGGAAAATACCGACGTCTGCAACTTATAGAAGCTCAGAACTGAAATGTAGTTTAGTTCATATTAAATTTGATGAATGAATGATCAATTAAGATGAATATTATAATTATTACAAGCTTTTTAGGGCATCAGTACCACTGTATATTTTGGATACGCTAACGGGCATTAAGTCTGATACAATAAAGAACCGTGTTACCAGTATTTTCAGCATGGCATCAGTCATAGTGTTCTTAGGGTCGCGTGTTTGCAATGAGTTTGCACTCAATCGTTAATGTTCGCGTGCTTTTTAATATAAAACCTTTGAAAACTACAGCGAATTGTAATTATTAGCGAGAATTCATACTAGTGTATACTCCTTCAATAATTCAGTCACTTTTATTAAATTGTTGGGCGTGCTCTCGTAACTGCTTCTTTGAGAATCTCTTCTTCTGTTGTGTAAACAAGGCCTTATTAGCGTACAAAGCTAATATGAACATCGATAGCATCTATGCCTATTGTTTAACCAATACTATTTATAAAACATTTTTATAGCTATAAATCTAGCTGCGTATAAAGTCGTGGCTAAACTAAGTGAAAATTTGCATGTCAGGAAGCCAGATATTTATTGCTGTAGGTATTAGTTCCCGTAGTGGAATTTTACAAACAGTTGATATTATTTCATACAAAACGAAATATAAGAATTTAGCATAATGAAGTTTTTATTTGTTATCAGCAAGCAAACGCTTCTTCAGAGTAAAAAAAAATACACACAGGGTTTTAATCTTGAGGCAATACTGTCTCATTATACTCTATCAGTAGAAACAAGTAACATGTACATGATGCATTTCAACTTAGTTTTAGTAATAGTTACGTATAATTATGTAATCTAATTCGAGTGAGTCTTGCGTCTTATTGGAACTTGTTGAACTTAGCAAACAAGAGTGAAATTTCTATGACATAAAAACTTACATAGCATCAATAAACATAGTGGAATCGTTAAGTGAAACTTATTCTTTTCAACGATTATTTCAACCCATTACTGTTTATTAGTGTAAGATTTATAGTCGATTAAGTATGCAAATGAGTCTAAAGAATTATTATTTTGACCTCCTATTGGCTTCAATTCTATTGCTTGCGAATGGCCTTTTTGTCTACAAGAGTTTAACAATGGACGGACGTTATAGATGTGAGAAAAAGAATCTTCTTAGTTATTGTAATTACAATGGTGTAAAATGACGATTGCATGTATCCACATGTTCGAATGAAAATAGTTATGTGAGCATACATCTTGAATCGCGACCTTGATCATCTAATCAAGGTGAGGATGAATCATTTGTGGGAAAAAATTAAACGCTCAATTTATGGTAGCAAATAGCCGGATGTTCTTAGATAACTTTAAAAGCGATTGTTGGTTTACTTTGAGTGAATTGTATTGTGCTGATCGGCAATCACACTTATAACTATGTCTTGAAACCAAGAAGTTGGAATGTCTGGTTCTTTAAATAAAGTTTTTTTTTTTATTATTTCTTGTTTATTTCCCAAAATATAGTAAAATATACAAAATGTAGATTATTTTGTAAAAGTATAGACCAAGTCCTAATGAAATACAAAATCCATATCGGTACTTCTTGTAGAAAACGTGAATATACTAAATATTTATTTATAAACCGACTTCTTTAGATAAGCAATCGATTTGTTAATCTCTTAATTTATATGTCGTATACGTACTGTATGTAGCTGGGAATCGAACCAGGAACTGTAAAGCAGACCAGCATGATATGACAATTGTGATAAACAGGCTGTCAAATGCGTAACAATGGAACTAAGTTTCTAAGTACAGTTTATTTACATAACTATAGTACGTTTAGACAATAGAATAGAAATAAATGTCAGAATATAAATATCATAAGAAGTAGAATGTAGGACCTATTTTAAGGAAGTGTACAGACATTATATTTGGGTACTAGGTAAGATGACATTAATTATATTGTTAGAAAAAAAGAAAGAAACATGTTTTTAATAATGGATTTTAACTAATGTTCCATAAAATGTTGTTTAATGAAAAGTATATTTTGATTTAAACCTTTATATTTAGATTAAAAAGACAGGTTTATATTCTAAATAAATGTATAGGATCGTATACTATGTATGTTAATTATAATAATTATTATATATTCCCCTTCGGGAATCTAACTATTTTTTAACTATTATATATTTATTTATTAGATTAACATATAAGATACTCATTAACTTAAATATCATTAAAGCAGGTGGAGCCACGGGAATAAGCTAGGAAATTAATAAAAAATAAATTCTATTTTCAGACTTGCTCGGAGCTTATAAAGGCCGGATTGAAGCTGTCGATAGAGTCGAAACGGAAGATGTCGGGGAGTGACACCGATGGGTGTGTTAAACGGATGAAGAAGGAAGAGAGTGACGAAGACTATGACAGCAGCCACACGCAAACTACTAAGGGTGAAGGGGTTAGTATGAGTACAACATTTTATGAGGTTGTTGAAGTAAATGAGCATTTCATCTAATGCTGAGAGCAGGTCTCATGAGCGAACCGGTGCACCTGCCCGGATTGTATCAGGAGGGGGATATCAACTAAAAACAGAGCCTTGGCATAGCAAAATCGGTTTATTTAGTAATAACCTAACATATATTTCCTATAGGAAGACCTCAAAAATACAAATGATCAATCCTAAATAGGATTGAAGTCTTAACCGAAGTCTGTTAAAGATAACGATGTGCTGTTACCCCTGTTGCAAAGAAGTGCATTTCTTCGTAGATAAAATTAACCATGATCCTATGGTATAAATTATGAGTTTCTACAATTGGTTTCAATCACTGATTTGAAGATTTGAAATCTTCAACTTTTGTTCTTATCTAACATATTCTTATTAAAATTTTACTTATAGGTACATCATAAGTGCCCTAATTAATTACAAATTTAAAGATTCTGAAAAGAGGATTCGAGTTGGCACGCCGTAAAATAATTTTCTGTACTTTGGATTCTTAATACAAAAAAAGTTTATAAATAGATACATATTCATTGACAATACTCAGCTGTTGCGTTGTAAATAATACAATGTTTATAAAAGTAAACAGCGAGGAACTGTCATAAATATTTATTTACTTACAATGGGTTAACGTTACTGTTTCTGCGTCCCGAGTTCAGTTTCAATAATAAGGCTATTGCCAAGGCTATAAACATACCACCCAATGAGGGATATACTAGGAACAGATAGACCGGGAAGATTGCGAATCGTAACTAAACTAGCTTTTATGGCGTCTGTCCAGCATTATAATTCAACGGCATTATTGAAGTTTTATAGCTTACAAAGAAGGCTAGCATTGCAAATGCAGCGGTCGTGACTTAACTTCCTGATTGAAACTAACGACTGTCGATGAGAAATTATGATCAGTGGTATTGATCATTCGTGTCCCTTCACGCCTGGGCAATGCACGGGAAATAGCTACGTGTGTAGTCACACGCTAAGTGCAATTGTATCAACTGTTTCTAACATGCAGCATTTTACCGCAAATTCTAGCGTTGGATTTGCGAATTTGAGTATGTTAAGATGGTTTAATGAACGTAATAGATTTCCTTAATCTATCATCTAAATTTTCGGGTTTCTTTCTTTTCTTGTTTTATATTACGGATATCAATTTTGTATAGGCCTTACCCTAATCTATATAGATATAACTACCACCGGTAATTTTTCCATAAATTTATTTATAAAGATTATTGTATGTACCGTTTTACACAAAACGAGCCAGGCTCCTTAATGAGGTTATCGCCACGTACGTTTAAAATTCTTACAGAGAGTCACCGTCGCAATCACACGAAATGTCGCTCATTTAACAAATAACCTTAGCAAACTACTTATGTGTATACTAAGATTATATTTATATTATACTTGATGTGTTTAAGGATAATTTAATTCATATGGATTCTAATTGGATGATTCATCAACGTACAAATAAACAAACTCAAATGGCCTAGAATTTTCGTTACTGTCAGTGCATGGTAATAATATCTAGAATGTTTAGTTTATATTTTTTATATACGTATGTATTTATAATATCTTCTAGGAATATCAGCACAGAAATTTAATATTATATGTATGGAATTCAGCACCAAAATGAAATATTGACAAATAATCATTATTTTACAACTACAAAACCTTACATATGATGAAACAGAAAGTATTGTCACTGTATAACAATATTAGTCTATAATGCTATGTACCTTCACTTACACAGGCACTCGAACACACACACACAATCTCATCCACACTAAAACACACCACACGCACACACCACTCACGTACACCACATATATACTCATACTCATACTCACCACGCAAGCGCTCTCACACGCACATGCTTTCATAAATAACTAATAATTATAAGTTAATTAATAACTATACTACTTAAACTAATAACCATATATAATTACAATTGTTAGTTTTCTCATCACAATAAATAAATTAGACATAAGATTATATATATGTACTATAATCCGTGTCTGAAGGTGGGCGTAAATGGCTGCGCCACAGATTATAACTATTGCAGCTATTTACGAGAATAAATCTGTGTTTTATGTATATTTAATAAATAAATCTTTGAAATCTTTGAATTTTGTAGTTCGTCTCTACAAAATAATGATTATTCAATGTCAATGCCTACAAGAATTTTACACCACACTTTACACTTACCTATTAAGTAAAATATTTTTAAACGAATTCAGACGTTAGATTTTGATATATACATTTTTTAATAAATTCCTCTGTATAGAATCATATTTAAGTTAGAACTTGAATCAGGTAAAACTTGTTAATGTCTAATCGTTTTTTTTTTTATTTTGACTTGCAGTTAACGCCGGAAGATGAAGAGAGAAGGCGGCGTAGAAGAGAACGGAACAAAATAGCAGCAACTAAGTGTAGAATGAAGAAACGGGAACGCACCGTCAATTTGGTGACTGAGAGTGAAGTCCTCGAAATACAAAATACCGACCTCAAGGCACAACTACAGGTATGTTTGATTTGTTATGTTTGTATTTTATAAGATTTAAATAGCGAACGATCATGAAGTCCACTCCATGGTAATTGGAAACCGCACATGGACATCTGTAAGCAACTTCATAAAGAGCAGGAGTTCTGAAGGCAGTATGTGTTGCTACTTTCGAGTACTAGGATGATATGTCGCCGGAATGAACCAGCAACCACATCCTTCCACCGAAACGTAAGAACTGCTACATACGGCAGTGATAGCTACCTTCTAAAATCATACTCGTTCTACTGCCATGAAATTATTGTTGATTTATTTAATAGTGACCTTTTAACGATTGTATTGAAGCAACTTGATAGAGTACGCGGCAGAACTATTATTCTTATGACTTACCTACATACTAAAACTAGCGAAGCTATTTTGATTCAGAACTCATACTTCTGTTTTTAGATTTCAAAATATTGCTAAGAGTGATAATTTTTAGTTTGTTTACGAAACAATAGGTATAACATTTGTTATACCTATTGTTTGTTATTAGGGAGTTGTAATTAGGGAATCCTTGGTCCTCAAGGATAGGCTTACGTTACTGTCCACATGGCCTGTGGCGGTTTGTGTTGTAGTTAGCTGTAGTGGTTAATTTAACACCAAATTATTTTTAGGTAATTGGTTAGTACGTATAATACAATACTATTAAAACATAATATTTATGCTGCTCATGGTGCTCATCAAATTCGTTAAATCTATTTCAGGACTTGGAGGTACAGAGGAGACAGTTACATGAAATGCTTTCGCTTCATGCAGCTACGTGCGTCAAAAACAACAATTCCAATAATCGGGCATCGCCTGCCACTCCTTATAACATTACTAGGATTTACGAGTCGCCGACATCATTCCAGCTGCCCTTCGAAGCGCACTCGCCCTACATTCGTCCGGAATCCGCAGACGTTCTCGCTTCCAGCTACACATGCGTCACGCCTCTCAACGGAGACTCCTCAGTAGACACCATACCGTCACTCGACAATACATACATGACACAATCCGTCATAGATGTGGAATACAGTAGGCCAGACAGCGTTCTCAGTCTCCCTGCCGGCACTGAGCCAAGCTACATCACAACTGATGGCTACCTCCCTAAAGCTACGACCCTTCTCGGCCCAATCGAGCCAGACGCGGAGTATTATGACAGCGAAGTCAACTACAACTTGACCGCTCAGCAATGCCATACGTACCCAGGCACGATCCCAGACGCTCAAACTAAACTCAGTAACAACCTCAACGACGGCTGTCTCGTTTAGCTGTGGACATCTCTTCCACGCTGGGTCCAAATTGTTTTTGACACGTATACGTATATTTTTAGGCATTCAAATTACATTAATTCGAAATCAATCACCGTCGTTATTAAAGATACTGTACGTTTTAAATTAGGGCTTGAATATTTTTGTCATTTGTGATTAAAAGACCGAATGTCGTGTTTTAAGATCATACCCAATTTATGCATGTAATGTATTAAAACACTACTCTATATATAGTTACAAAATACATTCACACAGAGTCTATAAAGAGAGGGATTTATTTCGAAGCGAAATCGTATATCTACTGTGTAGAACGACATGTAGTGTTAGTATGGTGCAGTAACAACAGTTACATAGATTGTACCTAAGTTATAAGAATGGAGCATAATTTCACATAAACTAGGGATAGAAAGCGGCGATGTCACACGATAAATTGTATTTATTTTTTTATTCAAGTGTTGTGAGATAATAATTTCGAGTCACCATAATCTTATATAATCGTGTAACATTCAGAAAACTGTGAGACAGTTTATTAGGTAGGTATATATTTTAATTTTACTTAGTTGTTTAAATCTAACCATAAAATTACCACATTCGTTTTATTTTGTAAGTTCTATAATTTTGCTTTGATCTGTACAAAATATTTATCTTTTATTTAGATCTGATTAATTAATGGTGCAATGAGACGATCAAGGTGTGTGATTATTTGCAACAATCTTAGATACCACTGTATTGTTGTAAGCGAAACCAAATTAAGATATTTATGAGAGCATCACAATATGAAATAGAAATAGGTACCTCCAGTACAATTAATATGAATGAAAATACCTCCTGTTGAAATTCCGAAAGTATATTTTATGTTACAAAAATATTCACAGATTATTATGGTAACTGATACATATTTTATACGTGTTATTTGTATGAAATAATTTAGTTTAAGGTGCTTTAACTCAGATTTAGCGGTGATAAAATGTATTATTTGTTATTACAGAAATAATACATACTTACATAGGGAAGATAAGATTTCATCGTATATAAGTATATAACAATAGATTTAATAGATATTATATTTCCATATATATGTACTTTGACTAATCGGCACATAGTGTCATCGAATGGTAAATAACTATAAGAAGTGCCTGTGTACTCAAACAAATAAAGATTTATGTATTATACATTTCATGTAGAGATAACCGAGCTGCAAGAAAGTGGATAAAACCTAACATATATCTATGTGGGTACAATAAAATTTTACATCTACCCGCATTCAAATTATATGATGATAATGTATATTAAGCGTCGTATTTTCTTTTCACATGTATTTAGGTATATTATTGGCTAATGGCTTTCTTGTAGTTCTAATAATAGTAAGGAAAACAGACTTATTCAAAGACAGTGCCTTTTACCTACCAGTGAACCTAGTCTCTTGGCTGCCTTTATGTATAATAATATACCTATATGAGCAGTCAGTCGCGCAAGCATTTATTTTTTATATTGTTATTGTGATAAATGGTAGAGTACTTGAAAAATATACACAGCACCATTTTCAACGTTTTCCAAAAATAAACTTGAGTCTTGTTAAATTTAGTTTATAGCATTTCGATTAGAAATCCTTATTCTGTATTTCGTTTACATATTATCGTGTTCGATAAATAATTTATAGTAGGCACAGTTTGACCATAATTTCGTTGGATGTTTGTTATAAATAACGGAATGTACCGTCGTAGTAATCTTATCAAGAAGATTATCTTTGGATGGTACGGGTGTTGGCTTTTCCTAAAATTGGGGAAAACTGAAGCAAATTACTGGAGAGACGAGTAACTATTTAATTTACCAACAAATAGTTTTTTCAGAAGGAAAGAGTACTGATAAATTTCTGGAAATATGTAAATAGATCTATATACATAAAAAAATACGCGACATATAGATTACCTCTTTTCTGGGTAGTCGGTGAGTAGAACATACGTAACCAGCGATTTAATTATATATTATAACAGGAGTTAAGAATGTCAGATGGCAAAATCATTGTGGTGACAATGTCACGCCAATTTCTATTTGATAGCAGAAGGCTAGATTTGTAAATACGACTTAATGTATAATGCGTCCGACTTAGTCCACTAAGTTTGCGATAAGCATGATCAACTTAAGTTTAAATACAAATAGCGATAGATGGAGCCACACAATGATTACAAAAAAGCGGACAGAATATGACAGCTAGATCTATATAAATATCATGAAATAGTATAAATATGACTAATGATAACGTCTCCTGTATTATATTTAAAAATATATTTCAAAAAGTTACAACAAGATAAAATATCGTATTTGATTTGTTGTATTCAACAGACAGTCATGTTATGCTACGGACCTAGCTTTCCGTGGTAAGGAATTTGTTATTACACCACTGATAAAGTGAGTACAGAAACTAGTACCCATTATCAGATTAAGTATAAAGTATTACAAGTTAAGACAGTGTTATTATTATTTATATTCCTTATAATATATTCGTATTGATTATTGATTGATGGATTTTTAATAAAACTGTTGTTTATGTCTAATTATTATCTACTTACTATTAACGCTTCTATATTTTAAAAGGAATTTTAAAATAACTGATAAATTTTAATATCTTTCTTGTCACAAAGTGAGAATAGGTATGCTAGTAGTTTTCGGGGAAGTAATTAAAATCTTAAATGCTTTTAATTATTTTGTAAATTTAATATTAAAATTAATGAATTGCGCATAACACGCAGAGATAATTACTTCCCTTGAAACATTTTCAAAGTTATCAGTTTAGCTTTTCAGCTTTCAAATACTAAATATTATTGTACGAAGTAAATTTTAAATATATTGTTGCTACAAATTATGTGACATTAGATTTTGTAAGTGTTAAACATCACTTGTACCTGCTTCTTGAGTATAAATATTTTGACAATCGAAGCAAAATTACTGTGCTTATCTACTGAAAAATAAATCATTATATTGCATACTTTATTCTCTTTTATTTAGTTAATTCCCATAAAATATACCTACATTCTAAAACATGACTAAAGTAACACTTTGAGGTTAGACTTTAGGTTCAACGCCATTACTGCCCTCTATAACAATTATATGAAGTTGCTGTATTTTGGTTTACAAGATGTTGTAAGGTGGATAATCATTTGTAAAAACATAGAGTTATTGGCACACAGCAGTGACCACGTTCCATTAATAAAGACGTAACGTAAATAAGTTGTCGCTTAAAATTCGAAGCTTAGTAAATCATGCTCAAGTCTTAGGGAACTAATTAGATGTATTCTGATAAAAAGAGTGAGGTACATCTCATGATTTGCCGCCTATGAGCCGTGTATCATAGCTGTAATCATGTCAAGCTTCATTCAAGTTTAGCTTTGTGTGTACATACTATAATGGACATGTCTACATGGAATCCAGTACAGAGAACCAAATTTAGTCCTATAATTGTCGAAAGTATTATGTATTTAATATCGACAAATGCTTGTCAAAACATACCTTATACATATGTAACAAACCTTAAAGTTTCGGTAACTTTATACTTAAGGCAATTAATATACAGTTATTAAGAGGAAACGATAAAAGATCAAAATCTTTAGATTCTACTAGGGTAATTTGTGTAAATTAAAGTCTACATACAATGACGATATTATTTAATATCACAATAAAGAGTTACGTTACAGTAATTGTATCTACTTACAAATAAAACCTGGACAACAGCTCTAACCTAGGTATGGACACGTAATTTTAATTATCATTAAATTTTTATTTGATTTTATTGATATTGCCAGATTAAAATATTTTTAACACCGATGTTGCCAATTACAAAAGAGGTTAATTAAAAAAGTATTTTACTATGGTATTTGACGTTGGCCAATTACCCTCATAAAAATGTCCCGTATTATAGCCAATTCATTTGTTTAACCGAATGTTGCCAGTTGATTTTTCTACCTGAAAATTGAAAAGCATTTTAATAACATTTTATTAGAACAATATTGCAATGTGAGATTATATGTAAAAATGATATATTGATGTTGTGTTCTCGTGATTCCTTTATTTTAAAGTGATGTAGCTTAAGCTGTGTTGCATTTAAAAATAAATTAAAATCGTGGAAGTTTCTTCTTAACAATTAAATCAGCCATTTTAATTACAATATTTGTGTCGAAGTGAATTTTCTACACAATGTTTTAACAAATAAAAACACTAGTGTTAAACATTTTATGTTTTTCATTCTACTGTAGAATAATCCTCCTAATACGATAAACTCCTCATATGAAGTTTAATTCTCTGTAAATTTGAAGTTTAATTCTCTGACTATCTCTCATATCTCAGTGTTTAAAAAAACACTGACGTATGAGAGATAGTCACGATTATTAAATCGATCAAATGTAAAGCTACACTTAGGTCAAAAACTATCTATAGAATAACTCTTTAATAAAAGCGTTTACATACTTTATTATTTTATTACTAAAATGCTACGTGGCCTTAAGTAACCGGTAGTCATATTCAGACGCAATATGAGATAATTCCGTATAAATTTAAACGTAATATATCCTACCGGTTTTTATTCTTATGCAACATGCGTTAAAAAGGGTGTAATGAGTCTAAATGAGTGAGTAATCCGTTCTTTTTTTAGAGTGCTATTTACAATTAAATGTAATGTGTCATGCGGTGTTAGTGTACGTCTATTGTCATAATCATTCGTATGCCGCACATGAAGTTACATTATCATTGTTAAAATTTTAAGTACCGCGTAATTAGTTTTTCTTACTAAGATAGGATTAGTCAATGGTCTACAATACTGAGCTTACTGAATGAAATTCATAATAATTAGTTTTCTCTGGAAATTAATATGAATCTATACATATTTATCTATATATATTACCACTTCAATAATGCCAGCAATTTATCAAAATTTATATTTAGTGCACTATATCCCTGGCGTTTTAAGAGCGTTGGCGTGGCAACGTTTACGTTGCCCATACATTGAACGCACATGCTGCGATTTGAGGCGTATAACTAGAGATAAAATGGATTCCGACGAAGAATCACTATTGTTCGCTGTGTTATTTCAACGAACGTAAAAGAAAATAATGTATCATCGTCAATTTTGGGAAAAAAAATCATACTCCAGACGATTACAATATAGTGAATATTTGCAGTGCATAGTCAAAAAACGCTACGCGACGCATCACCGCGACGTTAACGTTGCGAAGTCGCAGCGCCAACGTTTGCCACTTGTACAGTACTCGCGATGGTAAGGTCGCGTCGTTGCAGTGCAGTCGGTGCAAACGCTGTGTCATTTCATCTTATCTCACCGGGAATATGCCATAAGTTTCAATACCATTCGTTTATTATAATTTATTTTAATCCTTTAATTAGCACGAATATGGAAATTATTTTCAAACAAAAACGAGATTGGAACAAAATTTAAATTTTTTGTAGAAACATTATTGCACGAAGTTCTATCACGCTCAAAAAACAGTACTTAAATGTTAGAACATAACATGTAGCATATACCATCACCATGTACCGAATACTCTTAAAATTCCGAGTTAGTAATACATTATAGGGATATTATAAATAAAAGTGAGCTAACAAAACCAAAACCAATTAGTATTAAGTAAGACGCCGAAAGCCTTGCTAGCGATGATTTATTTAATAAATATATGAATAATGATGGAAACTCAAACTAAAGGTGTTAATGAGAAGCGTTAATATGATGATGTTAGATTAATGATTCGATTAGAAACAAAATGAACAATTTGCATACGTGTCTAGCCCGAGTTAGATAGCTCGCTCTCCGTTACTTCAAACGCTGGTGACAAAAGAAAAAAATATACTTGACAGTTTGGTTTTTAGATAATCTGTGAACAGGTCAATATTTGACTGACCATAGACTTCAATATAAAGAAAAAAAAAACTTTAAACAACATGTAAATAGAAAATTATTTCATGTTTAACACAATAACGATTATTTTATTGTCCTCTTATGGACAAATAAAATATAAAATTAATTTGTATTAAACACAATAGAGATAATTTTATTGTCCTTTGACTGACTTAAGCTTTTAGTGTAAATAAAAATGAATGAAAAAAGAAATCGAAAAGGTTAGGTCACGAATTTGACATTTAATTTGGAGAATATATAAGACAGCTCACCATTTCGCCCGTTTTGACCAGTCCTTGGGTGTCCAGTGTAAGCATTTGGGATCGATTCGTAATAATTTCTTTTCCATCGCCTTTTCGTGTTGTTGTACCGTTTCCTTTAGCAAAAAATCAATACTTGAATTAAATAATTTATTTGTTTTGCAGCATATGTGGTTGGATATTAGGCCTCTTACATTTCGTATCGAATTTATCGAAATTATATGCGTGTAATAAATAAATTATCACTCAATTTAACGGTAAAGAAAAACAAGGATTTCAAAGATGGGTAGAGTCTATCAAATTGACGTGTGTGACGTGTACGTGTTACAACGTCATACGGATGGATTTGTTATTACTATGAATGATGGTTATCTTGGGTAAATATAGCGCAAATTTCTATCGATGCGACATTGTCATATTGTATCTATTTAGTATCGTATTTAGTCCTAAAACTTTCTCACTTTAAGAGGAAATCTGTACCTTCTAAAGGTGTTATAACATTTCGTTGTACGACTTTAACAGCAGTGATAAATGGTGCTGTGTTCTTGCCTGAAGGGTGTGGTAAAGGACATATACTTATTCAAAGCATTCTAATTCAGTCCTCAGGGGTAGCAACGCATCTGCGGTCAAGCTCAGGTAGGACCCTGAAGTTATCTGTGGTTCATTACAGACGTCCATGGGCGGCAAGGGCCACTTACTTCCAGGTGGACTGCATGCTCGTATGGTACTTCAATAAAAAAACCTATCAATGGGAAATTATGGGTAGGTAATGACACATTTGGAGTGTATTCTTTGCAGGGACGACACTTTCTGATATTAATAGTTAATAATATTATTATAATAATATTACCTGATTCACGGATATGATGTACTGGCCTTTGTAATAGTTAATGAGGTTCAAATTCTGCAAGGTACTTATGACATCTTCCTTTTTAATACTGGTCAATTCGCATATTTCACTAGAAATAGAAAAAAATGTATATGAAACAATCTTCATGCCGCGACTTCGTTTGTTGCAGACTAAAATCCATAGATATCTTAAAAATGAAAGTTCCACGTGATTGTACAATGAATATTTGCAAAAAAAAAATGCTTGGAGGGTTATGAATAGGTAACAATAGAAAATTGTATCATTTTTTTATTTATTTTTGTCCCTGTTTGAAATAGCTTCAAACCAACTACTACTATATTATATTTAAATAACTGAAAAAAAAATTAATTGTATTGAGGTAACATTTTTTGACTAAAAATAAATCTAATATATTAAAGATAAATAAATTCAACCCCTATCTAACACCCTTCGGAGTGAAATATCAAAAAGATTTCTGAATCAAGATTTATGAATCATCAATGAACCTATTGTGCTAATTTATTAATTGACACTCTGCGGTGATTCAATTAAAAGTATCCTTTCGCTTTTATAAGAATAATTTGGGATAATTGTGCTTTTTCTTCATTTTTAAATTATCATAAAATAACACGGGCGTTTTTAGCAAAAAATATACGTGTTTGATTAGCTTTAACCAGATTTACTGTCACGTCGTAGAAGTCACGAAATCAAGAAGATAGGATACGAAGATCGAAAATACTCGTGCAAAGAGACGGAACCACAGAAAGGCACTACACTAACTTTATACCAAATTTTACTTACTTTATAGTAATAATAGGTTTTTCGTTGTCGCCTACAGGTTTTGCGTGCATCAATATATCCAGTATAGTTTGCGCCCAGTAACTTCTATACGATAAAAGCCCAAGATCTGATAAAGGTTTCTCCGGAGAACCAGTTTTGCCTTCAAATTTTGATAATTCATAACCTGTAAAGCAAATGAAATTTAATTTACAATTAAAATATGATTTTTTAATATATAATATTAAAGAAAGAGAAGAAGAAGATAAATATGTATTTTATTTTAATAATACATTACACCAAATTCTCAAAAATGTGCTGTTGAAAAATAGAAGTCTAAGAGAAATAACTTAAGATATTGACTTTTCTTAGTTATTTTAATAATTATAAAATAAAAGTTCTACGTGTCTGTTCATCGCATATATTAGCAAAAATATAGTTTATGGAATAAGAAAATGTAATAATGAACATTTTTATAAATTTTACTTAATGTTATCTATTTGTATGTATTTTTGGTATAAACCAAATCTACTGTATTTCATTTAAAAGAGAAATATATTGATAGCAAGATAAATATATATTGATAATATATTTTATAGTGCATAACTTGAGCTAACATTTTTTTTATATAGTATGGAAGTAGCAAACGAGCATGCAGCCCACCTGATGGCAAGTGGCTACTGCAGCCCATGGACACCTGTAATCAACCCTAGGCAAGATCAAAGTCTCACCTAAGATTAGCCACAGATGCGTTGCTACCCCTGAGGACTGAGATGGAATGCCTCGGGTAAGTATGTTTCCTTTACCACACCCTTCAGACCAGAACTCAATAGCGCACAACACTGTTGTTATGAGGCAGAAATAGATGTGGCGGTGGTGCTTCCGGAGTCGAACCACAAAGAGTTCTACCACTTCTAAGTTATAACAATATTTATAGTTTTGTTAATTTTTTGAAGTGAAATCGTTGAGTTGAATCTCTAT
This sequence comes from Cecropterus lyciades, assembly GCA_002930495.1. NCBI lineage: Eukaryota > Metazoa > Arthropoda > Insecta > Lepidoptera > Hesperiidae > Cecropterus > Cecropterus lyciades. The sequence continues at coordinate 2,056,954 of MOOZ01000899.1, read as the reverse complement.
GAAACGAAACCAATTTTCGGTTTCAACTAGATGGCGCTGTAGGCCTATTTAAATCACGCTAACGATTTTACATCGTAGCTTGTATAACAGCTCAAATTGGTATATGCGAAACAATAATTATTAAGTCTCATTTCTGCCGTGTGTGAGTTATACACACATTTATGTTTTTTGAACGTGTGGGTGTACGTGGGGCACATCTAATAACTAATAAATATTTTTATTGTGTTGTTATGTAACATTAAGGTTTTTTCCACTCACTAAATTCTATAAGTAATTTCCCATATCCTTTTCGTTGATACGGAGGTAGGGTCAGTATACATGCTACATTGTAGTCTTCCGTGCTTTCCTTTTCTTTGGAAAAATATCCTACTATGTGAAATCCTGGAAGTAAACATTAATTAAAAACAATGAAATTAAACAATTATTCTATATTATTACTATCACATTAGCGTTTCATAACAGTATGTAAATAAATAATTGACATCTTTATTTTAGAGTCGTTTTTCAGTCATCAGGAATAGCGACGGATTTTGGCTAAACTGATATAGTACTCAGATGGTATATCTATTCGTATTTCAGATGTCCATGTTACTTTATTTCTAAGGATAAGTAGTTCTGCGCTTCAGTGTGAGGGATTTCGAAAAGAAAAGGTTTAATAATAATAATGCTTTCTACACTCATAGCCCGTCACTACGACTTTTTCTGTTGTGGGTGAAATCTATAAAAAACTGAGACCAATACACCTAGACCCGGAACAAAAAGCTAAACAAAAATGATATGATCATATCATTCATCAGATATCTGTTTGGCCGGGGTTCAAACCCGGAATCTACCACATGTCATATCGGTATGTTGACCATTCCGCCGGATCTTCCTATCAATCGATCTTCATCAGTTGCAAACTTCAAAATCTTTCACTCCTTGTTTCATAAAAAATAACACTGAAATTGATCAAAATACATACCTCTAGAGTCAAATTCTGTCATAACGTAGAATAGAAAGGGGTCCGTGTCGTAGTACAACGTCTTATGGTCCAAGAACAGTTTGGCCAGCAGACATAGGTTTTGTGCGTAGCATTTGTTCTTGCGACCATCTATCTCGAAAAATGATATGCTTCCTTTGCGGTATATTTCGTTGCCCGGTGGATGTTTTAGTTTACATTTTATCTGAAGAAAAAGAAACAGATGTTTATACCAGTGTTTCTCAAATTGGGCGGTAACGAAAGATGAATAATGAACTTAAAAATATTAAAAAATGATATCTTTTCTTTGCGATATATTTCTTGTTTGATAGGTGTTTTAGTTTAAAGTTTATCTAAAGAAAAGAAAATATAAATAGATATTTTTAACAATGTTTCTCAAAAGAGGACCAATCGTGAATAATTAACTGTATTAATATATAATTTCAAAGTGGTAGAAGGTAGAACATATCTAATTCCACGGGGGAAGTACCACCGTCGCACCTATTTTTAGCGTGAAGCGGTTCTTGTATTTCGCTGTGAGAGTTTGGTTGCTTCTTATTCCTCGATAATAGCAACACTGTGATGGACTTCACATATAATCTATGTTCTGCTTATTTATAAGGCTACCATCTTAGTTCTCGGGAGTAACAACGTTGCGATCGACTTCAGATAGAACCATTGTTCTGTAAGAGGTTGCTTACAGATGTCCATGGGCGGCAGTGACCATTCATCATTAGGTGGACTGTA
>MOOZ01000899.1:2042795-2054928 GCA_002930495.1 Cecropterus lyciades | reverse complement strand
CCTATTTTTAGCGTGAAGCGGTTCTTGTATTTCGATGTGAGTTTGGTTGCTTCTTATTCCTCGGTAATAGCAACACTGTGATGGACTTCACATATAATCTATGTTCTGCTTATTTATAAGGCTACCATCTCAGTTCTCGGGAGTAACAACGTTGCGATCGACTTCAGATAGAACCATTGTTCTGTAAGAGGTTGCTTACAGATGTCATGGGCGGCAGTGACCATTCACCATTAGGTGGACTGTATACTCGTCTGCTACTTCAATCATATATCTAACATACATAATATGTGGTGTGGCGCTCTGTGTGGTGATATCTAATTTTACCTCATAGCAATAAAACATCACATTCATGTTCTGGTTTGAAAGAAATACAATTGTATATATATTTAGGTGATGTGTCTTACTTATCTACTTAGCCATATTAGCAATGATTTGTTGCACTGTAAAAACTAGCAATATTTTAATCAACAAAAATATTTTTATTACTTACCAGGTGTCTTTCTAGGCACTTTTTACTTTTTCTATATTTTAAACAAAATTCACAAATATATATACAGGGTAAATTCACCATTTCCTGAAATATAACAATGTATAGGTTAGGTTATGTAATTTAATACATTTTATGTTCACTACACCCTTGAGATTATTAATATTACACAATATCAATAACATAATAAAACTTTCGGAACTCACCGCCACGGTTACATAAAGCAAAGAAATTTATAACCAAAATCTAAATACATTACTAAGACGTGCACCTTCGTGGCGTCAGCGAAACCAAGGGAGTGGGGGGTAATGTGGTCAATATCTCACTAAATGTCGTGTAAAGTTCTTAATCTATCCGTCTTTATCGGACCTTATAGGTGGCAAAAAAATTGGAGGACCCAAAGACATCTATAACCAAAATCCGTATAATAATAATAAATAACTCTATCAGTCATGGTTTGTAACTTAGAAATAGTAGGGATGTTATGGAGCTCCGTAACCGTATAAGAAGTTATCGGATATCCGAAATAAAAATATATCCTTAACCGTATCCGATATAAAAGTTTCGGTAAATCTCGGATATGTTTAGAGACACGTACTTTTTAGTTTTAGTAAAATAATACTTAAAATTGATTACGTAGCTATAATAATAACTGATATGACTGATTGTAATAGCAAATGATAACATAGTAACAAAATCAAATCATAGGTAATGATTTGATTTTGTTTCTATATTGTTTTTTAAGTTTCAAAATCCTTAAAATATAATATTTGTAAGCGAAACAGTCCGAAACTACGTATATGTAATTATTTCGGATCCGTAATTCGTAACCGTATACCGTACCGTATAACCGTAACCCGTGCCTTATAGTCTGTTTTTGTCAATACCAATTATCACATTATTATTACACATTATTCACATTTTTATCAGATTAAAATAGCAAACGAGCATGCAGTCCATGGACATCTGTAAGCTACTTCATAGAGAACAGTGGTATCTGAAGTCGATCTCACATGCGTTACTACTCCCGAGGACTGCTATGGTCGCCTCATATATAAGTGAGCCGGCAACCACACCCTCCCAACGAAACGCAAGAACTGCTTCACGCTAGAAATATGTGTGGCGGTGGTACTTACTCGGTCGAACTACACTGGTTCTACCACCTGACAAATGACATAGTAACACATTGATCACCTGCGGATAAGGCGCGAAGTACCACGGCCGTATCCTATGTTTACCCAGCTCGATCATCTCGATGTTTTTCATCCTGGTGACCAGGTCATCGTGGCCGTGGGCTACCAGGCTGCCCGATTGTCGTGGTCGGGCCGTGGGCGTCGCTGTTCCACTTGCCACTGTCTCGCCACTGTCCAGGTCTTGGGGTGGTAGGGGCTCGGACTGGAATGATGATTTTATTGTTATTATTTTTAAGCATAAATATTTTTTAAGAAATATATTTTTATGGTTAATATGGTTAAATAATAATGGCATGGTATAATTAACTTAAATATATGATAAATATATAATGAACAAAAAAAAAGTAGTGAAAAAAGTAGATATGCATGTAAAGCATGTTATTGAATACTTAAAAGAGAAGTATATTTGTTGTTATTTTATAAAATCATTTGATAAAAGCCAGTATTAAAGTAGCAAGCAATTTTTTTATGCAATTAAAAACTGAGGAGAACAAACATATCCCTAAACGTAAATAACTCTACGTTTAGGGATATGTAAAAGTCTAAAAATCATAACATTTGATAAGCTATAATAGGAAATAAACTGCTGCTTAAATGATTTTCAAATGCATACAGCATACATATCCTTAGGTTTACAAATAATGCATCATTAGTTTGCTATACAATAACCAATTTATCATACAAAAAAAGTACAATGAAACCCTTACCTCACTTTCCAGCGAGTTCGCTTTCCTTTTCCTATTCATCTTCTTCTGCAGCGCTGCCACGAGGACAGCACCTCCATTGACCAGCGATGACGAATCATTAACGAGTGTGGGGCTGGCTGGCCGGGAGACTAGCTGACGAGGTTCCACGGTGGGAGGTTGTACTTGAACTACTGTAAATCGATTGATTTATGTGTTATGGGATATCCATTAATTACATGGGTTATTTTGGCCATTTTTCGACTTCCCCTCCCTACTTGGTAAGACGTAATGACATTTTTATTGACCTTCCATCCAATTTATCACACATAATAATGTTTGAAAGTAAGAGAGAAATATGTTTTATTTAATTTAATCCAGTTTTTACACAACTATCCAAGGTTTTTTGTCAAGAAAAAAAATGCGATATTAAGCCGAGACCCTCCTGTACGTAATATTACATGAGATTCGACCCCTTCCCTCCCTCCCTCCGCTTAAACGTCTCACGTTATTCATGGATGTCCGCATATATGTTTATTAACCTGTGCTAAGCTTATAATAAATTATAATATGCGCTAATAATTGGCTAAGCTGAGCCCAGTGGCGTCTGCAACTACAATTGAATTTGTCGCCGCCCATTTAAGAATTTAAGTCAGCGAAACAAAAAGATACAATCTGAATAGTCCTTGACATCTGTCTCTGTAAGTTTGTCCAAAAAAAGCTCGCTAAATGTAAATATTCTACCGCCCAGGAATATGATTACCAGTTATATAATACAAAAAAGCAGATTTTGCCGCCTGTAATGCCGCCCGGAGCCATGCCTTTCTAAGTGCCATTGAGGTTGATATGCTATTTATGAATTGAAACCCAAAACCCCTGCAATTTTTTTGATGTAGCAAATATGCATGGGATGTATGTGATATGTGGCATCTAAAACCCATGATAAATAATTTCGCACATTAATATTAGTCCTATCTGAGGTCGGCCTGAGAAGCATTGCCATATCCGAGGCCATCGGAGTAGGAAAGGCGTAATAAGTGTCTTTCTCTTACCACACGCTACCAATCAAAACAGCAGCGCTATACATTGTAATTTTTAGGCAGAAATAGGTAAAGCGGAAGATCTGTGGAGTCAAATCATAAAGAATTCTACCACCATTTTCTACTGAGACCACCATCATTCAAGAGTGACCAATTTCTTTATCTAGAGCATCAAATATTGTTGTGTTCAAAGGAATTATTGCATAACATCATTTAAACACATTACAATACATAAAACAGAGTAATGAAACATACCAGGTGCGATTTTTTGTGCGGAACCATTGAGTGCATTGCTACTGGGGAGCTTTTCAGGCAATTTGATGTTTGTTTGATTCTGGTTCACACTATTCTCTCTACTGCTAGTGCTAACTGACTTCTGTAGTTCAGTACAGACGCTATCATCTGCAGACAAAATGAACATTTTAGATGCGTGAAAATATAAAGATTTTATGACTGAAATAAGTATAAAAGTCTACATTATACAGACTAAAACTATATTCTACATTATAAACAAATTTTGATGATATTTTGTACATGCATACTAGTATTTGATATAAATTAAAATATTTATTTCACAAATAGTACCTTATTCTACATTAATAAAATGCCCCCTATATCAACTAATCTAAAATTAATAAGAGTAACCAGTGTCTTTATTTACTGTTTAATATTATTACAAGTTAGTTAGTTACAAGATTTTATATCTATAAGAACTCTAATCAAATCTAATACTACAGCTTTATTGTAACCAAGCTGAGCTCCGCGGTTATACCCGCGTAATGTAATAAAAATGTAATTTGTATAGTTACATATAACCTAAATTTTAAACCTTATACAATTTTAACATTATAGCATTGTTGATGACATTAGCGACAGTGACGATTGTGCGCGGCCGATTTCTTAAGTTATAATTTTTTGTGCAGAACCCTAATTACATTTTCTAAAATAGAAGTAGCCTAAGATACGCCTTATAACATCAGCTATCCAACAGTGAAATTTTGGTCAAAATCGGCCCAGCGGTTTCAGAGATTACCCAGACCAAACAGACAGACAGGCAAACATTTTAGTAATTGATGTTTTGTTATCAGTATTGTATATATTTCCATATGCATTTAATAATAAACTGTTATTTTGATATTATAAACAGACACTTCAATTTTATTTATATGTATAGACTACATATACACCTATATGTAAGAAGGCATAACTAAATTCTATATATACATATGTTACAGTCAATTGATTTGCCATTCAATCAACAGCATTGCCATTTTATTAAATGGTACCATCCAACTAAGAAAGTATGATATTTAGCTGCAGCGTCTAATGCAACATTTAATGTACTGGATGGCTGATGCTTTGGCCGTTCATATAATGGGGAGATCATGTAATAAAAAAGTTATTTGTAAAATCCATTATGTATGTGAGTCACAAGGCAGAATCTGAAAAGACACTTTTATTTTCTTAATATGGACATAGCAAACAAGCATATACAGTCCACCTGATAGTAAGTGGCCACTGCTGCCCATGGACACCTGTAGTCAACCCCAGGCAAGATCAGGTCTTACCTAAGGTTAGCTACAGGTGCATTGCTACCCCTGAGGACTAGGTTGGAATGCCTCGGATAAGTATATCTCCCTTACCACACCCTTTAGACCAGAACACAGCAGCGCATAACACTGCTGATATGAGTCAGAAATGGCAGTGGTGCTTCCGGAGTCAAACCACAAACAGTTCTACCCCGTTCAAAACTATATAATGACTATTGTCTTAGCACATACAAAAGGATCTATGTGCTCGCAAGGCACTACCACACCAACTTGACAGACAAAAAAATATTATTTTATGCAATACTATTAACAAGTACAACATCTGGGTCTGTTTGACCTATAAACATTAACACTTTCTACATTCATAGCCCCACAGTAGGATTTTCTTCTGTGTTGTGGGTGCAATGGACATACAAAGACAAATACACCAACACCCAGACCCACAACAGAAATCTATACTCATCATTCAGATGTCTGTCTGGTTGAGATTGAACCCGGGATGCGTGTCAGACTGGTATGATGACTGCTCCACCATGTGGGTCGTCAAATAGTGATAAATATTTCAAAGCAGCATTTTTTTTGGAGAATTTCAAATAATTTCCAAAGTAGGAAATTTTTGAATAAAAGTGACAGAAGAGGAAAACTAAAAGACAATGAACAATGTTGTTTATGTTCATGACATATACTAATCATGCAGCTTATAAATTAATTAAAATAAATAAAGGCCACACAAGTTTATATTTATCTACTATACAAAACTTACATAACACTAAAAGTATACAACAATAATACAGAAGGGGAACAAATATAATGAATATATATTTTTAATTTTTACATATTGGCAATTAGCCACTAATAAAATATTTTTGAAAATGTGTGAATTATTGAGAATTTTTGAGAATGTAAAAATTTAATTTATTTTCTAATGTTACACTACTTAAAAATTATACTTATTCCCCATAACTACTTTAAAGAAAAAGGGCAGCTACTTGCAAAACAAAATTTCACTGTATTACTAAAATTTTAAGTCTCATACTTATCATGGAAGCTATACTAATAGCAAAAACACACATACTAATAAAATGAGGCATTATGCCACCTCCTGAACCAATGTGAGTTTTCTTTGGAGTGGTCGTCCCTCCGGTCACAGTTCCGTCCCGCCTCGGAAACTGAACTTTCCGAGTATCCAGCCATGACTCCCCAACCCACTCATCCAGTCTTTTGTTAACTGAAAAAGATAAAAAACACTTCAAAGTTGGAATAACAATAAAAATAACGAAATAATATATTTCTTCTAACTGGGGACTTTGTTTACTGTTTATGTTATCACAAATATTTTATGCTTTGAATTGAATATCCGTGTTTTAACTGTATTACTTTGTATGGTATAAAATTTTAGGGTTGCATTAATATTAATAAATTTCCATAACTAATAGAACACATCACAGTAATAACATTTTTAAAGTAAGGTGTGCAGTGTAGTTTTAGAGTAAAGAATGTGTGTGGATTTCATGATATACGTACAGTCAACATAATGCACATAATATCCTCTATGTCCGCGTATTTCTTTAATACTTATAATTTCTGCTAGAGGCCAATCATCGCCTCCCTGCATTCGAACTGGCAGTCTACATCCCTCTACCAACGATGCCTATGCAAAAACATGAAAAACAATCAATAATTTTTTTTGAAACAAATCACCACAAAAATTATCACATAAATAAAATAAATACCGCAGAATCACAAAATGTACTAATTTCATCGTCATTTTCGTTCATTTTGATAAATAAACATAAAAATTTGTACAAAAATTAGCAGAGCTTGTCACTTGACACACAAAATGTCTTCTTGACACTTTGACAGTTGACACTCATATTACAAAAATAAAGAAGCAAAGATTTTATATAATAGACGTGGTTTATTAGATCATCACAAATTTTTTAAATTAGTATTTCTATGTGTTTGATTATTATGAGTATAAATATTCAACTAATAATATATATTAAGCATTACTTGAAGTTAAATTTTCAATAACATGTCGATAAATAATGTCAATGCAATGGCAACATTATTACATTAATAAAATTCTAACCTGGAAATGTGGAAATTACAATTTCAATTTTCTATGATACCTATAAATTAAATATTTTTAAAGAGTGAATTTGATATCTAGTTCCTACAGTCATTATCATATTTTTTCTAAAGATTCTGTAATATTAACTAATCGCAAAGATGTCAGTCCCCGAAATGAGCGAGGCTGATCAAATCAAAACTGTAAGTTTACTTATAATGAGCTCTATGATAAATATTGTAATTTCTGTGTGACTGAATGCTGCTAAAGTTGTATTATTATTTTCCAGTTCAAAGACTTCCTTGTCCAGTACAACAGGCTATCGGAGTTGTGTTTTAACGATTGCGTTCATGATTTCACTTCCAGAACTTTGAGGACTGCAGAGGTAAGAATTTTATTTGCAGGTTTTTGAATTAAAATATTTAAAGAATAGGAGAATAGATAAATATTTGCTTATTTGTTATGGGTTCGGTTCCGGCCAGTTAGATTTTTAATCGATATTTATGTATCCATAATCTATTTGTGTGTGCATAGAACCCACAAAAGATAATCCCTAGGGTCATTCCGATATAAGTAAATACGAGTATGTTCACTTTTGTTTCGATAGCAAATACTTTTAGCATTGATATAAATCATGCAATACTAACTATTATCGAAATGAAAGTAGTTGGGATTGAATTGAATCAAACTACAAATGTTATTTAACAATTTTTGATTTCTGAACATACCTTTCTTTGTGAGTAAGTCAGACTATGGAATGGAATGTTATAAAATTAATATTTCCCTGGTTTTATAAGGTTTCCCTATAACATATAATTGTTGTCGCAACATCAGTTCCAAGTGAGCACTTATTTTCCAAAGTGGGTGAAACCAAACAAGGAACATACATTCACAGTATTATTAATTATGAGTAAAGTCTTAATCAATAAATGTATGGTTATTATTTTGGATATTGTTAAACATCAATCATTGTCCTGGACTTTTTTTATATTGGTGTCATTAACATAAAAATAAAATGTATGAGTATGTGTAATGTAATGTATCAATACTTTAAAGGTACTCATATGAGTAGTCGAAGAACAATTTAAGTACTACTTAAATGAGTAATTATCAATACCTTATGGGTATCGGAATGTCTCTAATAATACCTAATTCACTTTGGACCAGTCACTTTAATCATTAGTTTTTCTTGGCAACTATTGTGAGCAATAGTTTCTTGAGCTTATCATCTTGTTGCTAATGTTAGTAGAGCAATTACCTTAGCTTGTTTTTTTGCTGCTTAGGCAGCTAATAAATTGTATATGTGTCCAATGAGTAGTGTAAGTGGTATAATTTAATAGATGTAAACTGATTGATAATATTCACATCTGTATGGATGCATACATTTTTTACTAATTTTGTGTTGCTACCTTAGGCATATTCACCTGATAATAAATTGATCATAACCAATGTGTATTCAGCATAAGCAAGATCTGAAGTGATGTACTAATGCACTCCTTTACCTTGGTCCATGGAAAGTAATTCAATGCCACCTCAGTCTTCTCCATGGAAATTTATCCCCCACTATCTTTCTCATGAGAACTGTGTATTTAAAAGGTATCCCTACAATAAAAGAGCCCCCTAATATTGCTTCTGATTGAATACAGATTTGCAGGAATTAACATAGAATCCTTAGCATGAAATGCATTTTGAATACCATATCATTATAAGGTAATAAAATTTGTGTTTGTACATTTCAGGACAAATGTACTGCCAATTGCATGGAGAAATATCTTCGGGCAAACCAACGGGTTTCACAGAGATTCCACGAGTTCCAAATGATAGCAAATGAGAACATGCTAGCGTTGGCACAGAAGTCTGGTAACCCAAGCTAAATGTGATATGGTACAAGTAGCATTTATTTATTCAGTTAGGATATTTTGAGTTTATGTTGGCTAATAAAATACTTATTGGAGTTAATATTTTATTATTATTTATGAACCTGTTTCCATGATAGAGAAATGTTATTTTATCTATTGTCTGCTAAAATAAGGTGATGTTTGTCCTTATAAATGAAAGTTTTCAATTTTGGGCATATTTTTCAGTTGTTTGTTTCAATTCTAGATTTATTCCATAATGGGTATACTTTTTGCATCAGTGCCTAATAAGCGAGATAAAACATGAATTGTTGAACTATAGAGTTTTTGACAGTCAAATCTTCATAAACAGATTTTTTATAACTGCAACCCAGTTATTAATAGAATTAATTTAGAAGTATAAAAGTTTTGTCTTTAAGCCTTTTTGGAACAATCAATATTCTGATTCAAGTATTCTACAAAATGTGGTGCAATTAAGAAAACCTCATCTTGTCAGTTTTAGTATTGCATATGTAATTATGTGTTATATTCTTTTCACTATACTGGTAACAGTATTGTAGAAGATTTTCTAAATTTATTTACTTTTGTACTTTCAACATGTCTGATTTACATTTTTTTTTGCATTTGCTTGGTTTCTTACGGGGTTTCTTTTTTTCGTTTACTTGACAGACTTCTTCCAGCGAGCACACCATGCAGACTGTAGATGTGTCTTCAGAAGATTGCTTGCAACATTCTTCCTCCTCAGGCTCTGGTTCTTTCTTGTTTTTAGATTTCTTTTTGTCAGGCTTCTTTTTCTGACAAGGCCAGGTATTTTCTACCGCACACACCATACATACTATACTTTTCTTGGGGCAAGGCTTGTAGCATCTTTGCTCGGGCGGTGAAAAGTCCAAAACGAAGGAAGATTGAGAGCTAGTGTAATCGAAGTGATAGTCGTTGAATTTAGCTTCTACACTGTATTTGGCATTTGATGTAGTGTCATCACTGTCTGTGTTTAGTACGTACTTTAAGGGGTAAGGGCCAGAGGGAGCATTGCTAACATTCGATGGTTTGGTGCATATTGTGTACTGCCCAGCATGTCTGATTATTCTAATCAGTGGTTGGCCACAGGGAGGAGGCTTGCAACAGCTTGATGACGAGGGGCATATGGCGGTACATACTGGTGGTAAGCAACAAGGCTTGGAGCAGGGTGGTCGGGCACATGAGGAGGGGCATGGTGTACATTCACCAGCTTTCATGCAGTTATGTTGTTCAATTCGTCTCAGTACTTGGCAGGAAATGTGACCAGGGCGCCAGCCGCACCGTAGCTATATAACAGAAAATCTAGTACTAATAAATTACCAACAAATGAACTAAGTTATCGATAAAGGCAACTGGTACCATTTATTATTTGAAATAATACTGTATGTAGTTGATCAAGTTTTCGCTTTTTTATGTTGTTTGAGTTTAGTAAGTATAGTCTCATTTATATATCGTGACCTCGTATCTTTGGTAAAAATATTAACCTGATGTTCAGGTGAATCCTTGGCTGTATAGAGCCATCCCATGTGCTTGGGCACTGGTCCTGGTTTGATATCGTCTCTGTCCAAGCATTTGTGTTTGGGAAGATCACAACGCCCCAAACAACTTGCTGCGGCCTTGTTTGCTACGAAAAAAATAGAACTTAGAGATTTCTAGTATTGATTACTATCTACTATTATACTACCACATCTATAAAAAAAATGAATTGTCACAAGCTGTAAATGTGACCCATAACGTGTATTACCACGTACATATCTGTGTCCATGAAATAATTTGAAAGGTGTGTGAACTCTATCAATACACTCCTAAACATCCAATTGGACATCTTATTAAACTCCGATTATTCTATTGGAGACACGACGAAAGAATTTTTAAGCGACTGTCTATCAACACCTGCCATAATGTGTTAATTACAAAGTCATTTCTTTGGTCGTATATTACCCATTTATATGTTATTTTTACAAAATACAGGTTATTTTGTAAAAGTTTTTTAGATAAGTTGCTTATTGAAAATATATTTAAATACTTACGTCGACCGGGCTTACAGCAACATGCCATTATTGAAAGTTAGGCAACCTATAAAAGATAGAAACGGTGTCATCCAAATTAATTTTGAATACTTAGGTACAATATTTTTTATTACTAGATTTTCTGTAGATAGGGTGTAACGCCCTATAACGTTTATAGGAAATTAACAGAAAACCTCTGACCTTGATTTATTTAATATCTTTCATAGTATAAAATTATTAAAATATTATGTACTTAATAAGTAAATCGTGTAGCTGCCCCACTAAGCCTATTGGTACTCTAAAATAATATTTACTTACACTGGTGGATTCCACTAAGAAGCTTAAGCCCCTTCCCTTTCATTATCCAATGAATCGAAGCCCCCCCGCAAAATATTATAGATAATGTTTTCATCTATAAAGTGTATTCGGGTAGTTACGAAAGGCGGGTAATTCCAAAAAAATATATATCCTAATTACCCGAATGCACCTTATACGTTGTCTCGACGTCGAATTCGTCAAGTCCCCCCACCCTAAAATAACCCTGAAACCGCCTTTTACACGGATGATGTTTCTGTCCAAATCAGTTCATCCTTTTCCAGAATTAACCCAGACAGACAGACAGAAAAAAGACTTAAAACCTAAACCTCTGAAGGGAACTAAAAAATGAAAACTGAAAAAGACCTAAAAACTCTGAAGACATGTAATTTAAAATTAGAGATAGAAACATGCATTTTATTTATTTATGTAGATTACATCCTTTTACTGGTAACAAACGAAAAGTAATTATATACGACGCATTGAGAACCTTATTATTTACTAAGAACATCTAGGTACCTAGAGCAAAAAGAATCAATTACCCCCAAAAGATAATTAAATACATAATTGAGACTCAAATGATTAAAACCGTAAGTACTGTGTCGTTATGTAATTATTTCTCTACTGTATATTATTATCGTTCATATCCAAGTCGAGTAGACTTGCTTCTTATCAATATTGACATTGGCATTAACTGATAAAGTTTACATTTATTTTTCAACTAGCTGAGCCCGCGGTTTCACCCGCGTTTAAAAGAAATGTAACGTGACATACATTAACCGAAATTTTATACCTTTAATAATTCTATTTTATACCGCACCCGTGCATTTTTCCGAGATAAAAAGTAGCCTATGTCATTTTCTGACCCTTAAGCGACTACCACTGTGGTAGTCGCGCAAAATATCTTT
>MOOZ01000899.1:2023611-2041093 GCA_002930495.1 Cecropterus lyciades | reverse complement strand
CCTACATATAAACTATAAGTGTGCCAAATTTCATACTCCTCCGTCCGCGCAATTTTTGTAAAAAGGGGTCCAAAGATTTTGCTTCACGTATTAATATATAGATACCTACTAATATTATGACCTTCCACGTTAAGGTTTCAGATTTGAATCTGATACACTCTTGTTTAGTTACGTATTACAAATGTATCTATCAAACATTATTGTGAAGGTGAAATACTTAACTTGGTAAAGATAAAGCTAATTTACATAGAGTTTACCAATACGCTTCGCCGTTATACTGGTTTATGGCTTATACCATTCTTATTGATAGCAGGAGTAATCACTCCAGTTATCGCCTAATGGTTGAAATTCGAACAAGGAGGTCCAAAGTATTATAATACTAATTAGGGGACTTCTTAGACTTCGGGACGCTCAGATTATCCCGTGAACGTGTAAACGCCATGAAAAAACATACACGCCTGAGAGTTATTAAAAATGTTCTCATAGGAGCAAGAATTCTACCTATATGACTTGAACCCATTTACTCCAAAAGGAAATAGATCCAATGACACCGGCGGATAGAAGGGTAAGGCTGAACCCGTAGCGGAACGTAGATCGACCCCACTTCGACCCCTTTCATTAATACCCATTGGAGTAGCGAGGCAGGTGGCGGAGAACGCTTCAGGCCTAATGGCGGAGAACGCCTCATGCCTAATTATTATTCAGTAATAACCTTCGTAGAAATTCAGTCGTTCCTTACTATCTGAGGGTCTGATAACGTGGAAACGGCGGCGAGCCGGCCTGGCTCCCGCTTCGGTGCAAGCGATTTTATTGGTTGTAAGTAATTTTTGATCAGTTCTATGTGAAACGCCTATAGCAACAAACATATAAAGGTGACTAAGGATTTACCATCAATTTGACGATATAGCTTCTAACACAATTTGTATTCTTTTACGCATCTATAATAGGTGAAAATGTGTGCGAGTGTAGCACAAGAGATAAACTCATATTGATATTATCACGGATGTCTGTATAAGCCTTTTTAAGATCTTCAGTGAACTCTATTAAGATCATTTTCATAACTAGCTACACAGTTATTTGCCGATAGTGAAAACTAGTTCTACTTAAATTGTCGTCTTACTAGCAATTTAGATAAGTTTATAATATTTAATCGTAAATATAATTACCAGATACCTATGGAAAATAGATGTTATGGAAAGGATATCATTTTCACCCTTGTCATATTGCTCATCATAGCTCGCTAGTTTGACTTCGTTTTTGTAGGTCCATTTTCAGCTGACTTTGGAATTACATGACAAATGTGAAATTTTACGTAATGTATGGTCATATCGGTATACAGAAGTTGTCAATTTCTTGACACTTGATGGCAAACAACTGAACCCTTTGAGATTATTTAAGGCCAGTATATGATAGAACATAAATTAAGTTTTAATAAAATAGCTAGTTTTACATTTTTAGAAAGTTTTCATTCGTTTCATTCGGATATTTAATGGTAATATACCCCAAGAAGAGGAAATCGATTATCACAATCACCAATAAGATATTTCCATCTTATATAGTATGGTTAAAAAAAATGGCTTTTGATTAATATTTTAATTGAAATAGTCTGCAGTGGCAGATAGCATAGCCGCTATTATCCCTGTTCAAATTTTACATCTATAGGAACGTTTCTATAACCATGTTAAAATTATATTAAGTAGTTATATTTAATGATTTTTGTTGCAAACATATTTGTAAAAATTACTTTTTATTGAAGTATTCGTACGTCCAATATTTCGAAACATGAGTAGGTAGAGCTGTAATAAATGTATTTAATATGAATAGTCATATCGTCCTTAGTGTGGAATCAATAAAACACAATGGATAAATTTTATTGAATCTATTGTTTCTTTGATTTCTTATTTTTAGTTTGTGCTTGCTTTGTCTTTTTTGCACCGCAACATAATCTCATCATGGCCTTAATTGTAAATGCTACTAGTAAAAGTATAACAAGAACAATTGATATAACGTCGAGATTCAAATACTGGTAAAGTGGCACGTCCGCAGCTGCCGTCCTGTAGGTGAGGTTTGGGTATTTTGCAACAAACTCTGTCCAATATATAGCAGTATCCATTGGGGACAGAGGACGATCATGCCAAGCTTTAGTAATGAGTTTAACATTTTCTTTAAACCTAAAAGAAAAAATAATGATTAATTAAAATTGACTTATTGATCGCCAGTGACTTATGCTTTTAGACTAACAAGATACATCATATATAACGGGTAATTAAGGTACGCGGTTTTAAATTCTTTATTGCCGATATTTTGACTCGGTTACTGTTTCGCTGTGACCACGATCCATGCAAACGGGAACAGTATTGTGAGTACCCGTTAGATATTATAATGCCAGTGATGAGTAGGTATATTAATAACTAAGAGGGTCATATAAAAAAGCGGTGTGGTGTCGTACCATCAAACCGGGATTTGCTTAAAACATCACAATATGTAGAAAACAGTTGTATGAAAAATCAGTAAGTAGGTATCCCACTCATTACTTAAAATTATACATTTAAGTTGTCACTCGATCATCAAAAGTGATGATGATAACTATTTATTGACTTATCATATCACAATGTACTTTTAATGACATGTAATTGGTTACCATGATAATAAAAAACATTTACACTTTCATTTAATATGGAAATATTTAGAAGGTGGTAGAACTCTTTGTGGTTTGACTCTGGAAGCACCACCGCCACACTTATTTCTGCCTCATAAGAGCAGTGTTATGCGCTGCTGTATTCTGGACTGAGGGGTATGTATTGCAAGGGAGATATTCTTTTCCGTGGCATTCCATCTTAGATCTCAGGGGTAGCACGCATCTAACCTAACCTTATGCGAGACTTTGATCTTACCTAGGGTTGATTACAGATGTCGATGGGCGGCAGTAGCCACTTAGCGTAGCCATGGACATCTTTACAGACGTAAAGTCAGGAAAATATAGAGGTACATTATTGTATAACTTACTTGGGGTCCAAAACTTTTTTGAAGGCAGCTACTATATTCTCCTTGGTAAGCTGATTAAGAGAAATTTGGACTCCCACACCAGACTCTTCAATTGCTGCTGCATTAGCAGGCTGGTCTCCAAGTATAGGCATAGCTACTATTGGTACTCCGAAATTCAGGGCTTCTGTTGTTCCTCCCATACCAGCATGAGATAAGAAAGCCAACGTTTTTGGATGACCTGTAAATGATATAAGAATTAAAATCTTGCGTGAGCAGTTTAAAGTTGAAAAACAATGTTGTTTAAGTAAGTGTTTAGAGCCGCGTATCCATATTGCGTATTCATAGACGTCTTTATAGACGCCTAATTTCAGATATTTTTTTATTAATTAGGACCATAAATAGGATATAGGCATATAGATTGGGAACCATATTTATACCGAAGGCCCTGAGGAACTTTTCACCTATTCGTAAACGTAGCCTTGACAAAGTAGTATTTGACTCATGTAATACCGAAATAGTAAAGAAGAATATAAGAAGTTTAGAAGGAAGAAAAGAAAAATTCGTCCTTTATTTTTTTCAGATCGTCGTCTTTTGACTTCTGCCCTTAATAAAGCTATGGCTCCGTAACACTACGACGTATATTTCTATAAACGTATTTTGAGAATGCATTATGCGACAGCTAGATTTCATATTTTTACGCAATTAGTGCGAACAGATTTTTAACATGTTTATCGCGATTTCGTGTTCACGAGTTCCACGATGGAAGCGGTAGATTTCGGTCGATGATGTCATAAAACGAAAAACTTTTATATAGCACAGGAAACATCCTTTATATGACTTACCCAAAATATCTACTTGAGGTAACCAGTCGGAAACGTAAACTTTTTTCTTATCCAAGGGTAACGCCTTGTCATCCCATTTCCAAATAAACCTCTGTGGAAACTCTGATATAGCATCGAGAAGTGCTTTGGTCTTCTCTTTCGACAGCGAACCACTCTTGACTGTTGTGCCAAAACTGATGTACACCACCCCATGTTCGGCTTCATCCACAAACTTTTTTAATTCCTGAAATTAATTGTAAAAATATTAATTATTTACTAGTATTACGGAATAAATTTTGGGAGCCATGTGGTTTTGAACAGCACCACTCCCTTTTTTGCCGTAGTCGACACGGGACAAAATAAGAGATGGGCAGCAGTATCTTCCTACCATCAACAACTACTGCATGTCAGGCGCTATGACTATTGCATTACAATAAAACATAAACATAAAGTAGGATTTTCACCTGTGTCGTGGGTGCCATGGACACACAAAGAGGAATACACAAACACCCAGACCCAGAACGGAAATCTAAACTCATCATTCAGATGTCTGTCTGGCCGTGGATCGAACCCGGGACCCACTGCGTGTCAGACCGGTATGGTAACCGCTCCACCAGATGGGTCGTCACACAATATTTCTATAACCCCCATAAGTGAAGGCCTATTTACAGCAACGTATCTTAAAAGGCTGGATTGATAGGATAGACGAATTGGTAAACTAACATTATTATCGCACTAAAGGTGTTTTAAGAATTATGTCTATAGGTAGCCATAGATATTCGTATATCTGGACTTTGCTTTCATTGCGAATGACTGCAGTAGCGGGTTGAAGGTCAACACACTCATTTTATTGAATAGAATCGACTTTATTAACAGACTTATAATTTTGATAATACCTAATTGTTGATAAATAATGGAACCTTCAAAAGACGTAACAATAAAATTGTGTATTTTTCTTCTTAAAATATTTTGTCTTATCTATGGATCTACTGCCTCTACATCCGTGCAGAATCATTTGTACATTCATAGATATAGTACATTAATTATAATGTCTTTATAATCATCATCTTAATTACTTTATTTTATAAATCTCTGGCACTATGTTCGTACATGCTAATCTCCGTAAACACTCAATGACGTTAATGGAATTTCGAGTGATGGTTGAGTCAATCTTACAAGAAAAAATATGGCAGAAAACTGTTCGAAGACACTGTTTATTTATGTATAGTTAAACAATCTACATCAAAGATAAATACAGTAACTACTAATAGTAAAAACAAAGTTTAAATAGTCTTGTTTTATTTGTTACTTTTTGTACCTATTATTGTGTTCATGTAACTACTCGTTATGACTTCGGTACTTATAACGGTATCCTTGAAGTGTTCTACAGAATATCATGTTGGTTGCCTTTAAATGTATCTACATTTAAAGGTAATAACTTCTAAGTATTCTAAGATTGGGTATACAATCTTTTACCTACTTGACTATGTACTTGCAATTCAACTAAGTACGTGAATGTGATTTACGTGTGAATTTATGTATAAGTCGGCATTTTTTTATCTGTTATAGCATTACAATAATATAATTAATGTTCATATGACTATTGTATCCTACAATTTGTGTTATTTCTGAAGGTATTAAGGATTCGCGTAATTCGTAGTTTAATTGTTTAATTGACATAATTTGCAGATAAGAATATCTAAAATAAAGAGTTGCAATAAATCTCAGCCCGAGTTGTCACAGATAGGTTATAATTGTCACGGATAGGAATTCAAGGCTACGTTCGCTGGCTAAATTACTGCAAACTAAACCACTACCAAATTCTATTTATCTTTTAAATAAGCTACATACGAGTAATGAGTCTTAAATATGTAGTATCTGGGTAAGAAATAAATACCTACATCCTGTATGAGCTAGAATGGAAATAATTAAATACTTCGGCCAGTGCAAAACAGTTTATTTTTGTAATGTTAAAATCATACGGAAAGATACTCACTACGGTCAACGGTTTCGCTTGAGCTACGTGATATCCACCGACTTCAATGATATTAGCCGGAAATAGACGAGATCCAGTCAACACAAAATTGTGGTATAGTAGTAAAACTTTTATTTCGCGTGCCAAATCCTCCAACGGCGGAATGTCATCAAAATACTTCGCTAGAGTGTTTTGATTATTTCTTTGAGAGACAATATAGTAAATTGTTTTGAAGTAAAAGTCGAAGAATGTTCTTTCCAGTCTTTGATATAAAGTCGGCTTAGTGCCACCTTCCAGGAAGTGGAATGGAACGTAGGACGGGTTATATGGAATGCCGAATCTGTTGTAATGCCACGGCATTAAGATGTGGGATTGGACACCTATCACAGGGGCCTTTAGTTTGTATGCTACACCCAATGCACAATCACTGTTAAAATGTTCTACAACTATCACATCGAACTTTGTTTTTTTCTTGATTAGATTTTGTACTTCCTTATTCGCTACCAATACTTCGCAGTTATCTCTTCCAGAAGTTGTTAGATATAATGCGGTTTCAAATATAGTAGCGTATGATCTTTCGATGGGTAAATTTCCTTCTATTATCTTGCTGGATCCAGCCAAGCTGATGTCATAGTAGTTTGGTGGTGGGCGTTCCTCTGGAAAGTGTGAAATAACAGTAACACTGTGTCCTCGTCTTGCTAGCTCATGCAGGTATATTTGGAACACCATAAAATGGCTTTTTCCTTGGTATGGGAATATTCCTAAAATATTAAGAGCGGTTGTTTGCGTTAA
The DNA here is from genome assembly GCA_002930495.1 of Cecropterus lyciades. Lineage (NCBI taxonomy): Eukaryota > Metazoa > Arthropoda > Insecta > Lepidoptera > Hesperiidae > Cecropterus > Cecropterus lyciades. Next base: position 2,034,520 of record MOOZ01000899.1, on the reverse strand, counting down.
CACAAATAACAGTGATGCGACTGTGATAGTTCGCGTCATGATGATATTAATTTGCGGGAAGCAGCCGTCCGCTTTCAATCGGACCGGATAAACACTGACTTGATGGCTTGACTCACGACTCGAGTTGTGGCTCGTACAGAGGTCTATGTGTGAGAATCGTTGTACCTATAAATAAACTATTTTTGCAATGACAGTGTTTCATTGGTTCTGCTGAATTTAATACGAATTTTATAATTTACTGTAAAATGCATTGAGTAATTATTTTTATCGGTTATTTATTCAATGCACCTGAATAATAATGAATGTGAATTTCTTTTAACGGCACTGTCGAACCATATATCATATGGCATATATTTACATACCGATCGTCTACTTATCTACATGTTTAATTAGGTACGTATTTTATAAAATGAGATCCTTTAAAATTTAAATATTTACTTTAATACTAGAGTCTTTAATTAGAGTAACATTTACCGAATCAAACATCTCAATTTTTCTGATTTAATGTCAAAAATTTAAACACGTTATAGGTGGGATTAACTTTTAATCTTAATGATTAATTTATGTAAAAAATCTTTGTTTTGGAAACTAGCCTCACACGCCCATTGAAAATATTTTATTTTATTTATTACTAGCTGACCCGGCGAACTTCGTAGCGGCTTCAAAGTAGAAAACCAAAAAATACAACACAGTTACAATACAGTTTAATCAATATATTGCTGTCTGATGAACAATAATTTTTATGTGAACATTTGGCATACCGCACTTCAGTCATTCCACTATGTATACATCCAACAACTGCTGGTGGATTCGGCGGTGATGGTGGAGGAGATTGTTAGTAGTAGTGGTGGTAGCAGTGAAGGAGGTGGTGGTGGTGGTAGGAGTGATAATGGTTTTGTGATGGTTGTAGAGGCGGAGGTGGTCGTTTTGTTGTTGTTGATGGTTGTGGATATGATGATGCTGAAGTCAGTGGATGTGGTGACGTTAGTGGGTTTGCGGCTGTTATGCTGCTGGTAGCTGCTAGTGGTAGTAGTGCTTGAGTTGGTACTGATGGTGAATATGGTGGTAGTAAGTGTGATGGTGGATGTGGTGGTGTTAGCGATGCTAAGTAGGTGGTAGTTGTTGGTGGTCGTAGAGGTGGAGTTGGTGGTACTGCTGTTAGTGGTGGTTGTGGTGGATGGTGAGGGAGTCAGTGGTCTGCGCCAAAAAGCGCCATCTATCACTTCGATGTTGAATTACTTTGACTGTATATTTGGTAGATAGTGCCTTCTAGAAAACGCAATGAGCGCCATCTATGCTCCTCTCACATTAAAGTCGAGCATAATAATCACGTTTGTTGTATGGGAGCCATCCTTAAGAAAATTTAATGTTGTTTTTTTGTTGTAGCGTGAACAGAAATACATCATCTGTGAAAATTTCAACTGTCTAGCTACCACGGTTCATGAATTACAGCCGGATGACGGACAGACGGATAACGGAGTCTTAGTAATAGGGTTTCATTTTACCCTTTGTTTACGGAACCCTAAAAAGGCAGAAAAAATAAATTGAAAGCTTTTATGGATATTATTAACCCAGCAAGAAAGGAACCCAACAATGCCAAGAAGATCATAGCCTGTTAACTTTTTCTCATTAGCCTGGTCACCTCTTTTTTTGTGCATTAATCATTTCAAAAAAATATATCTACAGTAGGTATACTTTGCCCTTCACTTAATTATCAGAAGACTATCCTCTGTTAATTGAATTGAACAATTCGTAAAGCTTATTTAAGAGATATCGGATATTCACAGGTTTTGGTAAAATGAAATGATTACATGATATTCTGAAAAAATAATAATTACCATTTTTTCCTATTTATGTCCAAGATCAATAAAAAAATCCCGATATCGTGACAGAATCTTGATTATTTTCCAGTTTTCGGAATTTTCTGTGCGATCATTGGTTACAGAGTTGCTGATATCGTCAATCAACGACAAAATGAACCTTTTTGGTTCACACTTTAATATCTTAGCCAAAATGGTTGTACCGAAGTTTAAAAAAAAAACAGCAAATTGACGTTTAATTAACAAGCTATTCGGTCCATACCATGACTTAGAAAAAATCCAGCAAGAAGACTAAAAAAAAAAGGAAATAATAGCTTCTTTCTAACGTTACTTCTTGAAGTCGTGCGGGACACGTAGCTTTATTTTTTTGCTAAATGCTATTGAAACTAGAAAACTAGCTTTTTTAATACTTGATAGGACCATTTTTCACTAAGATAAAGAGAGCATTCTGGAATATCACAAAAAAAAAACATATTTTAAAATATTTTTAAATTAAGTTTTTCTTTATTCATAATATTTTTATTCTTGATATGGGATGGTACATGTTTTGATACCTTGGCAACATCCCATGTAAAGAGACTTTGATGCGTGCAGGTGCGGCGGCTAAATCTGCGGAGGCTCTGAAGTGGCACAAGTATGCAGCCATTTCTTAGGGGTACATGTTTGTGCCATTTACAGTCGAGAGGATGGGCCGGTGGGGGCTGGACGCGATACCTTTTTACAAAAAAATGTCTTCGCGCCTGACTGCTGTCTTCGGTGACCCAAGAGTTTACCTCAGCCAACAAATAAGTTTGGTAACTAAGAGAGGTAATGCTGCTAGTGTCTTGGGTACCCTTCCATGGTGCAGCGATTTGGCTCATTAATTCTATTTATAATGTTTAATTTTAGTTTCGTCATTTTGTTATTAAATTGTTATATTTAATTTTGATTGTGAATATGTAATTTCTGTATTAATAGGATAGTTTTAAAATGTAACGCTTTATTTGTAAAAAACTGACTATGTATATTTTAATCCTTTATTTTTTTACATTAGTGTATTTCACATACCTTCTCTTTATTAATACTCATATTCGATTGATTTAACGGAAACAAATCTCTAAGACTTTTTTTTATTAAAGTAAGTATTCTTACATCCGCTAATACGAAATCTAAATTTGTTGTATGCGATCTAATCTATCAATGACTGACTTCATAAGCACATTCATGTAGTAAATGTATTAAATGTTTCTGGATCTTAATGTTTAATCAATAAAACACACAGTGGATTATTATCAGTATTATAAAGTCTATTGTTTCTTTGATTTCTTATTTTTAGTTGGTGCTAGCTTTGTCTTTTTTGATCCGCAACATAATCTCGTCATGGCCTTAACAGTAAATATTAGTAGTAGGAGTATAACAAATACAATCGAGATAATGTCGAGACTTAAATATTGGTAAAAAGGCACGTCCGCAGCTGCCGTCCTGTATGTGATGTTTGGGTATTTTGCAACAAACTCCGTCCAATATATAGCAGTATCCATTGGAGACAGAGGACGATCATGCCAAGCTTTAGAGATGAGTTTAACATTTTCTCTAAACCTAAAACAAAATAGAATAAATAATGATATTTTTTGATTTACTGCCGATAATTTACGATTTTAGATTAATGAAAACGCGGAATTGATACATTATAATATTATGTGACGAGCACTAACGGTACATGGGTTATTCCTTACGGTTACGGTTAATTTCTTTATTGCCGATATTTGGACTCTGTTGCCGTGACAACGATGCAAGCAACCAGGAACGGTATCGTGGCCGATAACGACAAGTCTTTAAGAGTCATCATCAGAAATAGATAGTTAAATGACAAATATACAGCTTTTCTTAAAATATTGAAGTAGCAAATCAATATGCAGTCTACCTGAAGGTAACTGGCCACTACTGTTTACAACTGTATTCAAACTCACTGTCAGTGTTACCTGAAAAATGCCACAGAAGCGTTGCTACCCCTAAAGTCTAAGCCTCGGGATAAGTTAGTGAGACATCCTTACCCCACACTTCAGAAGATAAATTAATTGATTGTCTTATTTGAAGTCGTTCACAGCTGCTCTGACATTGTGTTCTTTATTATACGTCAGAAGTCCTTAAAACCTAAACGCTACCATAAAGAACAACTCTTATTAATGTATCATATTTTAAATATATAGGAACATTTTGCTTTACTTACTTGGGGTCCAAAACCTTTTTGAAGGCAGTCACTAAATTTTCTTTGGTAAGTTGATTGACAGAAATCTGGACTCCCACCCCAGACTCTTCAATTGCTGCTGCATTAGCAGGCTGGTCTCCTAGTATAGGCATAGCTACTATCGGCACTCCATAGTTCAGTGCTTCTGTCGTTCCTCCCATACCAGCATGAGATAAGAAAGCCAAGGTTTTTGGATGTCCTGTAAATGACGTGTGATTAAAAATTCTGCCTGAGTAGTTCAAGATTAAAAAAAAATAACAAAAAATAGGAACCGACTTCTATACCACAAAAAAGTAAAAAAAATATTTAAATATATGTTGGTTTCTTACATACACAGTACATGTAATGCGTCTGCCCTGGAAGAGACATTAATATAGGGAAGGTATGTCAACACAAGTAGCGTTAGGCACTAGATACCATTTATTTCCAAGGGATAAGAGTTAAGCCTTCGGGCCTCTTGCCATAGCCACTTATTCATTTGGTTCTAATTAAGCCGACATATTGGTAGTGCATTTGGCATTTGGCATTATCTTATATCTCATTATATCTTATGGCATATCGAATTGATAATATGGACACCAATAAGGATAATTAAAAAAAGGTATCAAGTTGTAAACCCATCGGTACACAAAAATAAGTATTATCAGGGAGAGTAGATTAGCAGAGGGAACATAATTATGACGTTTATATGACTTACCTAAGATATCTGCTTGAGGTAACCACTCGGAAACGTAAACTTTTTTCTTATCCACGGCCAACGCCTTGTCGTCCGATTTCCAAATGAATCTTTGAGGTAACTCCGATATAGCGTCGACAAGTGCTTTCATCCTCTCTTTCGATAATGAACCACTTTTCAGTATTGAGCCGAAACTAATGTACACCACCCCATGTTCAGCTTCATCAACGAACTTTTTTAATTCCTGTAATTAATAGTAATACTACTAGTTTATTTACTTGTATTATAAAATACGTGCCGTGTGTGTTGTATTGAATTGTCTTCCCGTGGACAACATCCATCGTGACGAAGAGGAAAAATCCAGATGAAGGGTAGTAGCGTCTTTCTGTGTAACATCAACACCTACTGCGGCCATGAATACATATGTGACCAGCAATGGATTTCATAACTCTGATGGATGGGAGAGTCAAAATTTGGATAAAAAGCTTGAATATATTAGGCGAATTAGCTAAATATCTATATTTAATGCTATAGGTACCTAATACTCGCTTTGATCCCACGCAAATCTAAACAGACCCATAAGAGATGTTTGGCTGTGTCCAACATGCCGTATGAGATAAATGTAAACAATTTTAGGTCATATTTAGATATGAAGCACTTTAAATAATTGTATTACTTTGTAAAATGTCCTATATAAAGTTACTCACTCCGGTCAAAGGTTTTGCTTGAGCTACGTGATATCCACCGACTTCAATAATATTAGCCGGAAGTAGACGGGACCCAGTCAAAATAAAATGTTGGTATAATAAGAGAACTTTAATTTCGCGTGCCAAATCCTCTAACGGTGGAATGTCGTCAAAATACTTCGCTAGAGTGTTTTGATTACTTCTTTGAGAGACAATGTAGAAAATTGTGTTGGAGAAAAAGTCAAAGAAAGATCTTTCCAACCTTTGATATAAAGTCGGCTTAGTGCCACCTTCCAGGAAATGAAATGGGACGTAGGACGGGTTATATGGAACTCCGAATCTGTTGTAATGCCACGGCATTAAAATGTTGGATGTGAGACCTATGACAGGGGCCTTTAGTTTATATGCTACTCCCAATGCACAATCACTGTTAAACTGTTCTACAACTATCACATCAAATTTTGTTTTATTCTTGATTAGATCATGCACTTCCTTATTCGCTAGCAATACTTCACAGTTATCTCTTGCAGACGTCACTATAAATGAAATGATTCGAAATATAGCAGCATATGATCTTTGGATAGGTATATTTCCTTCTATTGTCGAGCTGGATCCAGTCAGACTAATGTCATAGTAGTTTGGTGGTGGGCTTTCCTCTGGAAAATGTGAAATGACAGTGACACTGTGACCTCGTCTCTCTAGTTCTTGCAGGTATGTTTTGAACACCATAAAATGACTTTTTACTTGGAACGGGAATATTCCCAAAATATTAAGAGCGGTTGTTTGCGTAATCACAAATAATAGTAAAACTGCTATGATGATACGCGTCATGATGATATTAATTGATCACGGGACGGGTCCGTCCGCTTTCAATCGAAACTGATAAACACTAACTTGAAGGTCAAACGCACGATTCGAGTTTTGGCTCGTATATCTGTGTGTGATAATAAAATCGTATGTGATAATCATTCTAAAATATAAATCGACCATTATTGCGTTCATTTCATTCTTCAGTTCATTTCATTTGCGTTCAGTTCATTTCATTATTATTGTTCTATTGGAAATTTTGAATTTAATACTATTTTTATAGATTTCTATAAAAATGAAATACCTGTATTATGTTTTTTTTATAGTATGGAAGTAGCAAAGGGGCATGCAGCCCATAAGATGGTAAGTGGCTAATGCCACCAATAAAAGCCACCAATAAGATAAAAATCTTACCTAGGGTTGATTACAGATGTCCACCTAAGGTTAGCCACAGATGCGTTGCTACCCTTGACGACTAAGATGGAATGCCTCGGAAAAGTATGGCTCCTTTTACCACACCCTTCAAACCAGAACACAGCAGCGCAAAACACTGCTGTTATGAAGAAATAGGTGTGGCGGTGGTGCTTCCGGTGTCGAACCACAAAGAGTTCTACCACCTTTAATTTCATTGTTATCAGTTATTCATGCAATACACCTAAATAATATCAAATGTTAAGAGAAATTCTAAAACATGAAGTTTAAACGTAAATAACCTTATTAACGGATCGGGCTATTAATCAGAGGCACAAGGAATAGCGTGTAATGCGTACCTATTGAATGCTGACCAATATAATTAATAATGTAAAAACTTCAATAATTAAATTTTATGCACTTAAATATATTTACACGATTTATTACTTTGCCTATTAAATCACTTTATGTAAAAAATCTAGCCTATCTTCTCTAAGTTGTAGATATTTTTTGAATATAGTTAACAACACAGTCATCGATATCAGTAATCAACTCCAGATAAAATTGTCTTACATATGGCTAGCACCAGATTTGCTACTCATAGTACCTATCCATAAGGACTAAGTTGAAACGCTTCGGATAAGAATTTCTCCCTTATCACACCCTTAAAATTAGAGCAGAACACATTAGCTTTATTGCATAAGGTAATTCAACGGTATAAAATTGTAACCCTTAATACGAAAGATATTTTTTATCAGATTGAAGTAACAAATAAGCATGCAGTCCACCTGATGGTTAGTGGTTACCGACTTTATATTCTATATAAAGTCAGAATTCTATCTGAAGTCGATCACAGATGCGTTGCTACTCGTGAGAACTAAGATAGTCACCTATTGAGTGAGCTGGGAACCACACCCTACCACCGAAACTGCTTTACGCTAGAAATACATATTATAGATCATGGTGACTAAGTCGCCATATTATCTTCAATTGACCGCAAGTCAAAAAAAAAAGGAAATAAAAGCAATCTTGGAGGTGAAGCAAACGGTGAAAGAGTTCCGGAGATATTAGAAAAAGAAGTGCGTCGCCGTTTGTCTCAATTGTATAGAATGTCTCACTTTAAAATTATCTAGGTATATTATTTGTAATAGATTCACAAAAGGGGAAACCAATTACCGAAAGATCAGTAGAATATCTACTTCTGTTTCAGAACATAATTATAGTTCTAGAAAAATATATTTTAATTAATATAAAAATTGACATAGTCTGCAGTAGGCATAAAATTAATAATAGTGAACTGTATTGACTCTGTTGAGCCAATTTAAGTTTCTCATACTTTCCCATCTATGGAAACATTTCTCATACTAACTAAACAAATAATATCAGTCATACACGATTGATCAATTGATTTATTAAAACATTTCTTTTAGCATATTTTTTAATCTAAATCTATTGTAGGTACCTAGTCTAATTTAATCCATTAAGAATTGGCTTAGGTACTCAGTACATGTATGAAGTGTAATAAGTGTATAACTGAGTATAAAATGTAGTGTCCGACCGAAGGTAGATTTTTGGCCGAAGCCGATCGGCTATAGCCACAACCTTCGTCCGAATCCGAAGCCGAAAATTAAGAAACCATACGGAATTCGGTTCTAAGTTTGCTAAAACTGAATTTTTTAAATGATTTTTGTTGAAAAGATTTTTATTTAATAAAAATAGATAGTTAAAAATAAAGATCTATGTTGATTGGATATAAATAATGTCTAGAGCTGATTAAAATGTCTTTGTTACGTTACTAAAATGATAACAGTTCGAATAATGTCAATTTTCATACACAACTGGCGACGCAAGCCCACAATGGAGTTCTCACTAACTCCATCTCCACTACTCTCCTCTATCCACCTCCTCCACTCCATCGATTTGTTATCGTTCGTCCAGTTGAAGTGCTTGCTAGAACCTTCGATTTTCGCTAAAACTTCGAGCTTCGGCTAAAAAAAGCCATTTTGACCGAAGGTGGCCGAAGCCGAAGCTTCGGTCGGACACTAATAAAATGTAATAAATGTTTTTAATGTCTATAGATAGGTATAGTTGGACCATTCAAAGTGAAGGATGAATAAAAACACACTGGGTAAATATTATTCTATCTATTGTTTCTTTGATTTCTTATTTTTAGTTTGTGCTAGCTTTGTCTTTTTTGCTCCGCAACATAATCTTATTGAGGTCATAATAGTAAATATGAGTAGTAGAAGTATAACAAAAACAATTGATATAACATCGAGATTCAAATATTGGTAAAGTGGGACGTCCGCAGCTGCCGTCCTGTATGGGAGGTTTGGGTATTTTGCAACAAACTCTGTCCAATATATAGCAGTATCCATTGGAGACAGAGGACGATCATGCCAAGCTTGAGAGATGAGTTTAACGTTTTCTCTAAACCTTAAACAAAATAAAATAATTAATGATATTATTTTGATTGATTGACAGTGACTTATGATTTTTAAATAATATTTTCGCATAATTGATACATGCAACGAGCCCTCAAGCTACGCGAGTTGAACTTCTTTATTGATCATATCTGTATCGTGATTGCCCAGTTAGTACACAAAGATCACATATAAAAGCAGCATGGAGTCGCAGTATCAAGTAGGTCTTTGCTTGAAAAAAAGTATTACAACGATATGGTAACATACCGTCCATCTGATGGTAAGTGGTTACTGTCGCCCATGGATATTTGTAAGCAACTTCATATAGAAGAAGGGTTCTATCTGAAGTCGATCACAGATGCGTTGCTACTTCCGAGGTCACCTCATATACAAGGAGGTACAAACTGCGTCACGTTAGAAATAGCTGTGGCGGTGGTTCCGCCCCGGTCGAACTACGCTGTTCTACCTCGTATTCAACACTCACTCACTCACTCATTCGCACAAACATACCTACATGTATGTTATACCTATCGTTTGGTATAAATTATAAAAAATAAAGTATGCAATCATCAGAATACAGTTATGTTAATCATTTGTTTCATTTAAAAGTATGTAGGAACCATATTCACTTAGAATGTCGCCCATAAAGTGTGATACGATAAGCCGAGAAGAGATTCATTAATAAAGGTTGTGAGAAGATACCTCAATAGATTTTTATTTTGTAGATATTTGTATTTAAGTAGCAAACGAACTAGCAATCTACCTGATGGCAGGTAAGTGACGACTACCGCTCATGGACAACTGCAATTTAAGTACATATCCTCAGTGTTACCTGAGATTGGCTACAGAAGCGTTGCATCCCCTTAGGACTAAATTAGAACGCTTTGAATAGATAAGTACCTATGTCTCTTTTTCCACACCCTTCAGACTAGAATACGAGCAGCGCGACAACGCTGTTGTTAGATAGAAATAGGAGTGGCGGCTGTGACGTCTGAACCGAACCATAAAGTGTTCAGCCACCTTTCATATGATAGAAGATAGATCAACAGATTGTGTCTTATCTAAAGTCGATTATAGATTTCTTTCAGAACATTCAATTCCCGAGGGAAGAATTGACAATGTTTTCTTTATTCCCCGACAGTAAAAATAAAAACCTATACGCGATCATAACATGTGTTTTACGGGAGAAACAGCTGTTATTACTGTACTATATTTAAAATACGAAAAAAAATTTCATCACTTACTTTGGTTCCATAACCTTTTTTAAGGCAGCCACTATATTTTCTTTAGTAAGTTGATTCAGAGAAAGTTGGACTCCCATCCCAGACTCTTCAATTGCTGCTGCATTCACCGGCTGGTCTCCAAGTATAGGTACAGCTACTATCGGTACTCCAAAATTCATAGCTTCTGTTGTCCCTCCCATACCAGCATGAGATAAGAAAGCCAAGGTCTTCGGATGACCTGTAAATGAAGTAAGATTTAATTTATTTACGTATTATGTAAGATTTAACGTTCTCCGTGAACAGTTCAAAGTTTAAAAATAATGTTATCTGTAAACATGAGTAAGTATTTTAACCGCGCATTCATAGTTGTAACAGTCATTATAGACTCTGAAGTCCTGATAAAAACAATAGTAAATAGACGTGACTTGGTCACGCTTATCACGACGTATTCGTAAATGTTGTCATGCCTTAAAAGCATTTAGCTTTTACTTTTATATAGCTGCCAGACATCATTCATATGACTTACCTAAAATGTCTACTTGAGGTAACCAATCGGAAACGTATATTTTTTTCTTATCCACGGTCAACGCCTTCTCATCCCATTTCCAAATAAACCTTTGTGGTAACTCTGCGATA
>MOOZ01000899.1:1966398-1992417 GCA_002930495.1 Cecropterus lyciades | reverse complement strand
TGTCAGTCAGTGTCAGTGACGACACAGTATTCTCAGTGTTTACCTGAGCATGATCAAACATTTGTGTTGCCTCTTCTGAGAACCAAGTAGCAACATCTATACTAATATTATAAAGCTGAAGAGTTTGTTTGTTTGTTTGTTTGAACGCGCTAATCTCAGGAACTACTGGTCCGATTTGAAAAATTCTTTCGGTAATAGATAGCCCATTTATCGAGGAAGGCTATAGGCTATATATCATCACGCTAAGACCAACAGGAGCGGAGCACCAATGAAATTTCTTTTAAACGCGGGTGAAACCGCGAGCTCAGCTAGTCTCGTATAAGACTACAACGCTTAACACTGCATTAATAGTTATGTGGCGGTGGTGTGGAAGTAGAATTATAGGGATTCTACTACCTTCTTTTACTTAATTTTGAAACAATTTTTTTACTTATCTTTAAATTTTTTAATAAGTGCAGAATTACTTTCCTATAAATAATTATAATGCTCTGGATTCAGTGGATATTATGGTAAGAGCGTTGTAGGCAATTTTAAAATTGATTGCACAGGGTTTTTTATTATTATATGTGATACAGTAATATATATCGTTAATTTAAATAACAATTTATGATAATGTAGTAAGTATTTCGTTTCATATAGTATTTGGAAACATAAAAAAAAGTCTGTAAAAGAAACGACCAAGCAAGCGTGAAGGTAGAGCAGCCGTGACTTCAACCTTGGACATCAGATCAGGTAGATTTCATATATAAAAAATATATAGAAAAAACATTAGCTGGGCTTCTCGTACATTTATGCAACAAGCAACAACTTCCATAATCGATGGTGATTGTGGCTAATGAGATGTTAGGGTAAAAAGTGAAGAATTGATGTTACCTGCCAGTATGTACATCCAGACGAAAGTAAAATTTGAGTGGCTGCAAGAAGTTCGCTGAACTAACTTCCAAAAATTCAAGAGAGCTTATGATGAGTTGTACAGTACCACAAATACGAGTATGTTGTATAGCCATAGAAGTCATAATAGCGATATGTGTGTTCAAACGCTATTAAATAGACTGTTTCATTTATGCATACGAGGAATATCGCATGATTGGTTCAAGTCTTATCATTTTTTTATATATAGTACGAGCAATAGTTTTATAAGTAGCAATCGAGCCTGAAGCCCACCTGATGGTAAGTGACTACTGTCGCTCATGGACACCTGTAATCAACACTAGGTAAGATCAAAGTCTCACCTAAGGTTAACCGATGCGTTGCTACCCCTGATGACGAAGATGGAATACCTCGGAAATGTATGTCTCCCTTACCTCACCCTTCAGACCAGAACACAACAGCGAACAGAAAACAAAAGGCATTCCCAATACTGGTATTCCATGATGAATTGCTTCTGTTGTGCACAAATTACCACAACAATGTTTTTTTCTCCTTGTCTTAATTTGGACATAACAAGAACGGGCAAGGACGTTTGGGTGAAATGTAAAAAACCCTATTGTTTACTCGTCATAACAATCTGCAGATGCACCTAATAAATGGTGTAATCGGGATTTACTAGAGGCACTAATAATCGATCCGTTATCTCATTATAATAAATTTGTAAATTATATTAAGTTTGATTTTGGTAGCTAAATGTTTTTACTAAACGATTTCAAAAAAGGAAGTCGGTTGTATTTTTTTTTATTTATGTTACCACATAACTTTAGTCTAGGTGTACCGATTTTTTTTTATATATTATAAAGCTGGTGTTTGTCATGTGGTCTAATTTGAGCAGGATCTGAAGAGTAGTTTTTGAGTTATCCCTAATAATGATGATGTTCTCATTATTAGTCGATGAAATATGAAAAAAGCTGTATAGAATGGTTTGGAGCATCATAATAATTACAGAAGTTCGCTTTCTAGTTTGGTGGTGTTTGAATGAAAGTTATTGAAATTGATGATATGATATTAACACAAATATCATATCTAAAAGCGTAAAAAATATAACAATTACAACAAAATTCTATGCCATAAATAGTATCAAATAATTTAAAATAAGCTTTATTGTACATAGTTTTAAAATCAGCGCTTCTAGGGAACATAATTTACTCGGCGTGATCCAATAAAATATATTATGTTTAGCGCCCACTTCGGAACTATGTATTAAAATTTATTATTTATTTTAACTTTTTTTGTGGCATAAATCTTTATATATTTTATAGAAATTCTACGTCGGAGAAATATTTCTACTTACCTAGTAGATCGTTCTGTGGAAGCCACTTAAAAAATAAAAATCTTTACCTTTAATTTTAATAAAATCTCCGTCCCATCTCCAAATAATCCTTTGTGGAAGATTTGAGAGTACAGTCAAAATTGATTTTAATATTTTTATAGGCAACGTAACAAATGTAAAGACATTTAAATTCGTACCAAAGCTAACGTAGATCATTCCATGTTCAGATTCATCTATTAAAATATAGATATTATGGTGATTACATATTCTGAGTTGATACGTTAGCAAGTCCAAGGCATTTTTTTATTAAAAGTTTATTACTTCAGGTAAAGTTTTGGATTGGTGACGTGGAAACCTACCACATTTGCTGGCAAGATACTCGACCCGTTTAAAACAAAATGTTGATACACTAGTAATATTTTAATGTCACGAGCTAATGATTCTAGCGGAGGAAGATCTTCAAGAGATTGGGCCAAGGTATATTGGTCAAAATTTTGTGAAATAAAACGTACAAAAGGCGAAAATAAATAAAAAACCTGTTCCTTCAATTCTTTGGAAAACAGTTAGACATGTTCCACCTTTTAAACCAACAAAGTAGAAAGCATCTGTGGCTAACCTCAGGTAAGACTCTAATCTTATCTGGTGTTGATTGCAGATGTTCATGGGTGGCAGTTGCTACTTACCATTCGGTGGACTGGCATGCTCATATGCCACTTTAATATTTTAAAAACCTAAACAAAATATCTATACGCGACTATATCTATATATGTTTACACGATCAAAATATCTGATAAATAAACATAATTTAATAATCATGACAATTAATTGTGCTTTAATGTATAAGTCGCTTTTGAAAATACCTGAAGTTAAAATTAAATAAGTTTAATTAGTAAAGTACTCATTTAATCAGAATGTTTGGTCACAATAATCTCAACACAAAAAAGCACTAATTTTGTTATGAGTAAGAAAATAAATAAACATCCATACTTTGTAAAGTTCCGTACAACAAAACGATAAAACGGAATCCTTTTGCGCTATGGATTGCGCTTGTACATTGTTGTGAAGGCCACACACTGCATAAAGGTAATAGCAGCTCTGATGTACGTTTGCGGACATTGGACGTTACTCTGTTTTTTTGCCTTATAGCTAGGCGTCATAACCCAGAAAGAGGCCGTCTACCGTCCCTGTAGATATATGGAGAAATGGGTTTTGCATGTGGTTGTAGTGACCTTCCTAGGCGACCGCGACTTCGAACGGTAGAAATCCAATATTTAAGCCAAAGTCGGAAAATATTTATAACTGATAATATCGCAAGATTTACGCGATTATCAATATTTTACTGTAAAAGCTCGAACTACACTAAATCTTAAAATTTACCAGTACAACCAAGATTTATCAACATACGTTGGAAAATCTATTTTTCTTTAAATTTGTCAATTTACCAGAGTTTGTTACACGTTAGGTTTTAAATGACGATCGTAAATGCCATTGAAAATAAAACGATGAGTATTCGTAACAATTTAATGTTATCAATTGTTTATCTGTCTGAATTTTACCTAGGTATTTATTTTGAATATCATCATGAGACAATATAACTATCATATCGTTTAAATTTTTATGTGGTTATATAACTCTCAATCACTCATTATAATCTAAATGTTCCTCAATGTAATCTTTGCATAGTTTAATAAGTTTTAAGTTTATTATTGTTGTATAAGGATGACCATACAGGTTTTTAGAGCGCTACTCCGCTCTGCTCGCTTAGTTTTATATTTCCTTTTATAACTTGTTGATTATTAATAAAAGCTGTTACTTGAATTTTTTATATATGTAAACTGACTCTTGTGCAGCTTGATGGTAGACCTGCTTGGCATCCAGTTACCGCGTTGAACAAACCTACACCGATCTAAAGAATAAAACATTAATCTATTTTATTTTCTAGGACGAGTCTTAATAGTTTAATATTTTTAATAGGTAACCCAACATTCACTTACTCATAACAACATTTTATAACATGTACAGTTACAATTTTGTAAGGCACTTAAACTCGATATTCCTCGTACAATTGATGAGATAACTAAATCCATATCTATGATCTTATAAGATTTTGTTATCAGATTGAAGGAATAATCAACAATAATCCATCTGATCATTGTTGCCCATGGTTATCTGTGACCAGCTTTATATAGAACAGGCGACAGAGAATGTAGAACAGGAGTTGCACCATAGGAAACAAGATTGTCGTTTCATATATAAGCATTTGCACTGTTCAACCGAATCACAAGAACAGCAGCAATATTTCAGAAATAGGAGGAGTTTTTTGTTTGTTTGACTTTCAATTTATTTTGAAGACTATATTGCATATATTCTTCTTTCTAGGAAGACTTTGTGTCGTAATTTTTTTGTATGTCTTCCTACGGCTGGTTCAAACCGTTTTCTAAATCTTTAAACATCTCCATCTATCTGCGATAGCCAAGGTTTATAGAACATATAAGACAATCTCATACAGATACTAATAGTTTTTAATCAAACTCGTATTACGAAGATAGTTTGATAGTTGCTGATGGTGGCCAGTGGCCCACCGCAGTCAACAGAGTAGAGGCCGACGCCGTTTTCGCCGCTGGTGCAGATGTAGTAGTGATCGATAATGAAAGAAATAATATTTATTCACGATTAATCACAGCACAACAAATTATGTACTAGTATACAATAAACCTAAAACTAAACATAAATATGAACAAAACGGTATTGCCTACAATAAAAAATTAACAATAAAATTTAATGATTTTGTGACCCGTGCTGCGACGAAGACATGACGAACTCCTCCTCCCCGAACCCCCTCCTTCTGACGCAGTCGGGTAAAGAGGGGACAGGTGTCAGCTTTTGATTTGCTCCGAGAACTGCATATCAACCGCAATTCGTGGTCATAAACGAAAACAACGTTTGATTTTTATCGGTCTTCTCGGTCGAATATGGTACTTATGTATTTATTACTAGATAAAATGTGTATTTCTTACTAGATTAATCGAGAATATCTTAAGCGAATTTTTGTCCCCCTTATCTGTAATATCCCTTAAATACTGAAAAACAAAATCGAGAATATTGGTTTTAACTATTTAAGGCATATTACAGATAAGGGGGACAAAAATTCGCTTAAGATTGCGTTACGTTGCGGACCACACACATATTTATCATAATAGAAGTTTTACCTTTGCACCCAGCATGAGCTTTATTCGTCATTCCTATAGAAGAAGACTTAGATTTTTCCGTTTTTGAGACTTAGATTTTGAAAGATGATAGAACGACTATGTTCCAACCGGTGAGGTACCACTGCCACATCTATTTTTTTATATTATAGAAGTAGCAAACGAGCATGCAGCCCACTTGATGGTAAGTGGCCACTGCCGCCCATGGACACCCGTAATCAACCCTAGGTAAGATCAAAGTCTCACCTAAGGTTAGCCACAGATGCGTTGCTACCCCTGAGGGCTAAGATGGAATGCCTCGGAAAAGTATGTCTCCCTTACCACACCCTTCAGACCAAAACACAACATCGCATAACACTGCTGTTATTAGACAGAAATAGATGTGGCGGTGGTGCTTCCGGAGTCGAACCACAAAGAGTTCTACCATCTTCAAAATTTTCAAATTTATTTCTACAGTTCTTGCGATTCGGTCGAGAATGTGGTTCATCTTAGTCCTCGGGAGTGGCAACGTGTCTGTGTTTGACTACTGATGTAACCCCTGTTGTATAGTAAGTTGTTCATAGATGTCTATGGGCGAATTTATCAAGATGGACTCATTTACCAAGATGGACGGCATGTTCGTTTGCTGCTTCATAGTATAAAAACAATCTATGCTCATAATTATATATCTGTCTAATGATGTATATTGTTGATAATAAACACATGCGTTTTGATTAGAAACGTGTGTTAATGTTGATAATTGATTTAGTTTAACGTGAATTAAATTTTTAATAAAAAAGAACCAATATTCATAACTTAAGTAATTTTATTCGCATATAGATAAGTACCCGCCTATATATAATAATATTAATTAGTTTTTATAAATACTCTCTTATAGATGAATCTACGAACGTTATTTCTTCTCTTTAAATGTCACATTGTCTTGTTATCTTATTTATTCGTTTCTACGCTCGAAACTCGAAACACATGGGTACACATTGCATTACATTTACGTATTTATTACGTATTGTTGATGTACTGATAATCATCAAAAAGTTCAACATCACTCAAACTTCACCCTCTTTGACCGTCGCTCTTCGACGGCCGAAGTTTCTACCACTTCAGTCGGACAACAACAACAGCAACATACACTAAATATCTTGTACACAACAAAGCACAATATATAAATAACTAGTGCTATAAATGCTAGTACATCTAGTTGTAGCTGCTGGTATAAGGGCGCGTTCACAGAGGCCGCTTGTAGGTTAGGAGTGCCCCTGTACCGTGCAACGTATTCCGTCCAATAAATAGCTGTTTCCATGGGTGACATTGTCCTGTCGTGCCACATACGGGATACAAGCTTTGCGCGTGACTGCCATCTGCAATTAAAAAAAAAACACAATAAAAATGTTCATTCATTTCACATTTTATTATAAACAATAAATATAGTGTAGTAAGTAAAGGCTAAGCAAGGTTCGATAAGTATCTTAAAATGTTTGTGCACAGTGAGTACAAGGTAACGCAAAAATCATCATCCTATCGGAAAATGCTACCATTGCAAAGTCACTATTTTTATTGTGCTTGTCATTTCTCAAGTAAACAGATACAAACTACTCGTTAATACGCCATAAGTCACTATATTCCTCAAGAACGCATTAACGGGTCGCCTAATCACCTAAACGAGAGATTTTGATTATTTGTACTGGCCGGCAAAATCGCCCGATTTTTTTTTAAATCATCTCACTCTCACAAAAACGAATACACAAACACTCTGAGTGTTTTGTATTCGTTCGTATCCCAGAACAAAAATCTAAATCATTCAGGTGTCTGTCTGGCCGGGGATTGAATCCGGGACCCAGTGCGTGTCAGACCGGTATGGTGACCGCTCCACCACGTGGGTCGTCAAATTAACCTTTCTAGACTTCTTTTTTTGGTGTTTCTTGTAGTGACGAATCTATGCCGACAATCCTCAGCGTCTGAAAGCTTTAAATAGAATATCCATCAGGAATGCGGGAATCTATTCGGAAATTTTGGAAAGAATGATAGAAAATGTCATAAATCGCGCTCCTTATCATCATCAATTCTGGCGGTGATCACTTGGCCTATTTTAGTTTTTCTACTTAATAAACAAAAATTTTGACGTCAAATAAACACAATTTAAAAGAAAAATAAAAGTTTTTCATTTATAAAAAATATAACCAAAGAAAATCGGATGACAACTTTTGCGTCACTCTATATAAATGATGCAAAAAAGCAATAAAATAATTGTATAATTTAAGAAGATAACCAAAATAAAACTCCAATCCGAGAATTTGAAAGGTTCCACCGAGATTTGAACTCGGATCGCTGGATTCAAAGTCCAGAGTGCTAACCATTACACCATGGAACCTATGAACATGGATTAATAAATTTGTGAATACATATAAATTGGTCAAGGATAAATCTCTTTGTTGCTTAAATTAGATAGCCTTCACATATGAAGTAACTACAAAGATATACAATAGGAAACAAACAAGAAAACACATTGTTACTTGCTTGTAAGGGCTAGTCTCGAAAATGTCTGAATCCATAATTCATGCACGAGGACGTTTTAACAGATAGATAATCGAATAGGTAATTAATTATAATAGTTATCGTTTACTGTTAATGTATGGATGCACTTTGGCGTAGGCTGATCAAAGGCAGAACAGTTCAGTTCTGTTTTTAAATTCATTTCCTTCGTCAACAGATTTTATTCTCTAATTTTAGTAATCCTTTAGTAGTCTTTACCAATTAATAAAAAAATCTTTATCAAATTGAAATAGCAAAGACCTAGTTATTATTCAACAGGTGTTTTATTTAAAGTCGATCACAGATGAGTTGCTACTCCCGAGGATTAAGATGTCCCATCGAAACGAGAGAACTGCTTCACGCTAGAAATACATAAGTGTGATAGTGCTAGTAACTGGTATATATGTATATGTTTAAAATTACCACACTTTTCAACCATTATTTTCCAACTGTCATTATAGTTCGCATATTTTCATAATCATAATTAAATACTATTGTTCTTACATTTGCTTTATTTACTCTTTGTGTAATCAACTGTTATAGATAAACATTACGTATTTTTTACATAATTGAGTGTCCATAGATATTGTAGTACAGCGATAAATAACACAGTACATTACAGTAGGTACGTATTTATTTCATGTGTTCGTTCCATTAAAGTTTATTTAGAATGGGAGATAAGTAAGTTAAGTTTTTTTATGGGATTTTTCATTATTGAAGGTCTGTTCCGGTAAGCTTCGGTGGGATGATCAGACTTCCACGTCATCCTGCTTTCTGTTTGTTTACCAGCAATAGTAACCAAGCCATTTTTTATTTGAGTCAGACCATCGCTTGGTCCTAGCGAAGGCCTGACTCCAAAAATCACCTAGCCGCTAGGTGATCTGCCTCTAGGTCTTTTATCGTCTTCTTTGCCGACTACTACCAGTTTTTCTATTCTGTACAGCTCTCTTTATGCTATGTGGTCAAAGGTGAGAATACCTGAATACATAGTTGGAATATATTTGAGCTATGTAGGTAGAATCCTTGCTCTTTCTGAATACTATATTAAAAAAGCATAATTTGTGGTTAGGTACGTAATACTTACTCAGGATCTAAAACTTCATTGATTGCGTCCAGAAGTATATCCTTCCTCAAATCTTGATAATGTACAATAGTAGCAACGCCCGCGTCAACCAGTACTGCTGCGTTTCCATATTGATCACCGAAGAGTGGAATAGCTATTACAGGTATCCCGGAATCCAAGGCTTCTATGGTGCTTAGTATACCAGTATGGGAGATGAATGCTTTGACGTTGTCGTGTCCTGAAAGTGTTCGCATGGTAATGTTAAAAAAGTAACTTGCATTGATTTTTTTATTACTAGCTTTGCGTTTCTTTGCGTATGCTTTATATATAGTGGTCTTAACCAAACGATTCGAAAGGGAAAAAAAAATCCCTTTCGAATCTTTTGGTGGGGTAGAACTGTGGTTCGACACCGGAAGCACCACCGCCACACCTATTTCTGCCTAATAACAACAGTGTTATGCGCTTTTGTGGTCTGGACTGAAGGGTGTGGTAAGGGAAACATACTTTTCTGAGGCATTCCATCTTAGTCCTCAGGGGTAGCAACGCATCTGTGGCTAACCTTAGGTGAGACTTTGATCTTACCTAGGATTGATTACAGATGTCCTTGGGCGGCAGTGGCCACTTACCATCAGGTGGGCTGCAAGCTCGTTTGCTACTTCCATACTATAAAAAAAAGATACGGTCTAAAGTAGTGTTCTGAACCAGTGGTGACGAGACAGTAAACGGTCCGTTGAAATTTGAATAAATTAGTACTCATATTTGAGAACAATGCTATCCTTTTTTTATATGAATTTTAACCATAAAATGTATAAACAAGTTGGTGATTCATAGCTAGACAATTATAAATGGATATTCAGACTAATAATTCAATATACCACGTTTCTATAACGGACTAAAGTAATAAATAATAGGCAAAACTCAAAGGGAGAAACTCAAAATGTAAGATATTTATGATTATGATTGAATATTAATTAACAGGCGAGAAGAAGTAGTGTTAAATCGTTTATTATGTTAAAATCTATACATATAAATAAAATTGATGTGTCTGTTTGTAATATCAAAATAATAGCTTTATACCAAATGCATATGAACTTTCATATATTATACATATATTACACATATATACGATAGTAAAAACAAAACATCAATTACTAAAATTTTTGTCTGTCTGTCTGCCTGTTTGTTCTGGGTAATGTCTGAAACGGCTGGACCGATTTTGACAGGGTTTTCTCTGTTGGATAGCTGATGTCATAAGGTGTAATATAGGCTACTTCTATTTCAGAAAATGTGATAAGGGGTTCCGCACAAAATAATTAAAACCTAAGAAACTGCGTGCGTTCTACGCCCACGTCACACGCCACCGTCACTACCGCTAATGTCACTTGCTCTCTGGAACACCGTAATTGATATGTATATGTTTATGTAATGTTTTTAACTTCAAATCTCAAGGGAATCATTACCAATGTAAATCGAGCCATATTAATATGTTAAAAATATTATCCCTAATAACTCTGCATACTGGCATACATTTCAATAAAAGACATCGTATTTTATTCCACAGATACTTTTTAGGTCAATAAAACTTATATAATATCTAGGTCAGTTATTCATTTATGTGTATAATTTTCTCTACATCCACGCAGTTTTTGCGTGATTGAGTAACAAACATAAAAACTTTTACGTTAAAAATAGTAGCAGGATTAAATGGATTTAATTTTATTAGAGCTTTAGAATCGTACAATTAATTCTTAACGAGTTCTTAATACTTGCTATTATTAATTGTTGCTTAACGATTATTACCTACACGCAGAGGCTCGTAAGATATTTAAAGCATAAATGTTGAAACTTGTACATTGCGTACCATTATTGCATGTTGAAATTTATAATATTAAAACCTCTTAAAGTATATTTCCTTTATATGAAAGGCTTCTTTATCGGCCTGGTAGTACGTGGTCATTGCCAGCCAATGACATTTGAATCGGTGCCAGATAATTTTGATCTGAGGCTGGTCACAGACGCGTTGCTACCCATGTGGATTAAGTTGGAATGCCTCAGATAAGCATCTTCCTTACCACATTTCTCAACCCAGAACAGCTTTTGACGCTACTTTTATTAGGCAGAAATAGGTGTGGCTGTGGTGCTTTCAGAGTCGAACCACAAAGGGTTCTACTACCTTCATTTGATACCAAAAACAGGTAATAAGCGTATATTTACATTCCGGTTCAGTTTAACTTAATCTCGAAACATTATTTAAAGCTAGTCAAAGACACCGACATCCTAAGTTGACAAAAATAACTGCTACGTACTGGTGTTGCTATTATAATTTTATACTCACTCAATATGTCATATTGCGGAAACCATCGCATGGTCATAACATTTCTTGGAAGGTTATCTATATTGCCTCCGTCCCATTTCCACAGGATTCTAAGTGGCAGTTTGCTAAACGTCGATAGCAGTTCCTTTAATTTGTCCCCTGGTAGCGTTGAGTCCTTAACGTTGGATCCCAAATTCATGTATATGACGCCGTGTTCTGCTTCGTTTATGAATCTTTCGATTTCCTGAAATAAAATAATCGTAAAGTTGTTAATAGAATCTTTTGAAATGCTAGATTTTTTAATATTTTTTGAAGAGCGGCGAAATTATTGCCACGACAACGTTTGTTTCTGATGCTGTATTTTGCTTCAAAAGTATTCTGTAGTACTAGTAATAATGATGTGTTCCTAATGGATTCTCTTGGAAAGCAACAGTACCGTATTTATGACTATAGATTTAACTAAAGATAGATCTAAATTTTGCCTGACAAAACTGTCTCTTGGTGAGCAGAAATTTTGATACAACTATTTTAAACTATGACATTGTCGTCTTAAATATCAGACCGCCATATGTAAGTGAGTCATTGGTTCTTCGATAGTATTCGTAATTTGATCATATATTAAACTCCATTAACAAGATTTTAATTGAATTTATTTTTTATCATGTACGTGGATTTACGAGAGTAAATATTTATTGTTATTTACTCTTAGTCTCTTATATTTTATTGTGTTGTCTAATCTTAAGTAGGTAGACGAGTAATTTTTATTAAGATCTGTTGTCTTTTGCTCAGTAAATGTAAATATTCAGATTTCGGTACTGGCCGTTTTAGTTTGATGTAGTTTAAAATGTCTTTTAAAATAATCGGGGCGTAACTAGTAAAGTACAAAATGTATTTTGATAATTATTTATACCAGCTTATTCCCTCGACTCCTTCCGTTTTGTTCACGTTTACCACGGTAATAAGTGCCCCATGTGTTATTCAGGTTAAAAACTATCTATGTGCCAAATTTAAGCGTAACCCGACCAGTAGTTTTTGCGTAAAAGAGTAACAAAACAAACTTTCGCCTTATTGAAATATATAAAAGAAGCCTATATAAAAATATACAAATCAATGAATCTATTGTTGATATAGTAGATATACATTAAAGAAAAAGCTACTAATATGTCATTCCTTTAAATTAAATTTAGTAAATTTAGTTTACGCTATTTCAAACATAGACATAAACAGATTCAAAAAATTATATGAATTTCTATGTACTTCTAGATTATATAATTATTCTCAGTCACCCAACCTACCTTTTTTTTTAATATATGCGATGTAGAGACTGAGTGGAACTATATTTTTTTATATATTGATGGATATCGTAGTACAATATTTAGTAAACTTAAAGTACTAAGTAAAGTAGGGCAACAGAAAGTTACTCGTAGAAGGTTTATGTATTGATTTTGCAAGCTCATTTCATAGCAAACTGTACGTGGCGATAAGAGAATATTATGATCTTATCAAAGTGGATCACAGTTTGTATGGATATTATATTTTCAATATCAATATTTTTATCATACATGCTAACATTATTAAGTTTTTAATTTACATAATAAAAATATTCGCAGATTTATTAACTATTGTAAAATTGATTATATTTTTATCACGAATACATTTATAGGGAAACCAAACAAATTACAATAAAACTAAGTATGAATGAAGATTATTAATTTACCAATCTAACTATACGTTTTACGTATGCTAACATATCATTTCGTTCATATAAACATTGCGAGAACTAACTGTGACTTTCCGTTACGTTTCTCTAGTAGAAGAGAAATGTGGAAATCTTTACACACGGACAATGACCCTTGTCAGTCGTTCGAGATGTCATATGAATGGACAACTTTAGTACAACTGTTACTATTTACGCATATGCGACATGCATTGCGAAGCTTAGATATGTGTACAAAATATACACAACATATTTATACTAATGTGCACCTGATGGGTAGATATCTAATCTACCACAAGTATTTTGAACACTTAGACAATAAATAATCTCTAAAGAAAAGCAATACAAGTGAATGTATATTTTTATTATTATATGTATATTTTATTCCATGTATTATTTAATACATTATGATTCGAGAACACGAAAATAATTCCCTATTTCCAACTGTCTATGGCAATTACGTTGCATGTGGTATCACATACTTACGTAAATGCTTACGTAGTAACATAGCTATTTATAATTGTGACACATTTTATATTCGTCGGTATTAATAAGAAACTTAAAAATTTGCTCAAAGTTTTAGTAAATACATAATAGAATTTGCTTACAATATATTAAGATTTTTTTTAAACATAAAAGAAGCAAAAAAGAGTGCGGTCTATCTGATCCACAGACATCTGTAATCCCCCTCAGATAAGTTCAGTTTTACCTAACTGGCAATTTAGGTGGAGTGCCTCCACTAACTATGCATGTCTCCCGCACCACACCATTCAAAACAAAAATCAGAAACATAAACCCTTAACACTGCTGTTATAAGGCAAAAAAAGGTGCAGGTCTGGTGCTTCCGAAGTCGAATCACAAAAGGTTCTACTAACTTGTGAAGTTACCAATAATTTAACATACAATGAGTTAAAATATTAACTAAGTGCAGTCCGATTTTATTTTTTTCTGATAACGCGCTCAAAATACATCAGTATGCTAATTTATTCGTGAAACCATTGTATAATTTTTCGGTTATCTACTAATTCAAGTGTTGATATTCACTCGTATGTTTCTGTTTGCATGACTTCAAACAATACAAACGGATACACTTAATTACCATATAATGTATTGGTACTATATACATTATTCTTTATTGTTAAATAAAATAACACTTAAATAAAATGAATTCTTACCGTAGGAATAACTTTTGGTGGACGTATGTGTATCCCGCCTATGTCTATTACATTGTCTGGCCTGGCAACACCTCCAAATGCTGATTGGTGTGTGTTTACAAACACGAGGCTTGCATTCGATGCGATGCTTTCTAATGAAGGTAGATCATCGCCTAAATACTTGTAAAGATACACGTGATCCGTCACCTGTGAACCGATGTAATATACCCAATTTGTGACATGATAGATGATGTAACTCTTCAATCTTTCGAAGTACCATGGTTGTTTCCCGTACGGCAAAAGGGACTGAGGAACGAATGCGGAATTGAAATTGATTCCTAGTCTATTGTAATGCCACGGGTGAGTGGGCTGGGGATTGAAAGCGATGTACGGCGCACTCAAATTTGCCGCCAATGCAAGCGCACAGTCACTATTGTATGATTCCACTAGAATCACATCGAAACGAGGCTGAGTCCTTATCATGTGAAGCACTTGATGATTGTTCATTAGCGTCTTGCAATCATCGTTTCCAGATTTAGTCAATACTAACGTCTCGAACGGCACTCGCGAAACTTCATTCACGATCACTGAATCGAATGACAGACCTTTGTACACTTGTGTGTCACTCAACAATACGTCTTTGTAGGTGGCGGGCGCGTCCGGCAGTTGGAAATGGCTAATGAGAGTCACATCGTGGTTTCGATTCGCCAGCTCTCGGAAGAAGCCGCGGTACGTGAGGTAGTTGTTCCGGTCCAGGGACGGGAATATCCCTAGTATCTTGTAGGTGCTACCGGCAATAAATTGCGCGAGCAGGTAAACGACAAACGTGATGTTTTTTGCCATTTTCGACGTAAACGCGTTCGAGTTGGTGCACTGCTGCGTGGTTACTAGGTCGTGGATAGTTTGATGTAAGCGTACGTATAGAACTAATAATAGGTAGATGTTATGAGGTAATCGTTTCGCTGACGCGGTGGCCGTGTCGTAAGACCCAGAAATATTCGGTGACTCCGCGGTGTCATTGAACGTGACCTCGATTCGCATGGAAAGCGTGCGCCGGTGTCCGCTGGACGGCGTATACTGAACTGTATTTTGGCACAGAGAAAGTACGGATAATTAGCCTACTGAAGTAAATAGCTGATATGCTATTTATAAACAAATAGTAGTGTGTGAGAATACGATATACGATATTCGTTGATAATAATGTAAATATTTGTAAATGTCTCTACTTATGCTTAATTGTTATTAATAAAGGTATATTTTAATTAAATTATATATTTTACAGGTAAATCATTTTCTTAGGTTTATGTATAGATTCGCTTATTAGAATCAGTTTAATTTCCTAAAAACTATATTTTACTCTCAAAGACAAGAATCAGTGATTTCACACTGTTATCGACCTATGCAGTGGCGTAAACACATACATGCCTGTATTAACGCCACTGCAGGTAAACACAAAACGTACCTACCTGCTTGTCCGAAGTGCGAAGTGAATAGTGTTGCCAGATAAGATTTGTTTGTAATCAGGGCAGAAGGTATGTGAATCGGGGTTTTGGGTTTTAGATCTGAAGAAACAAAACATCAATATCTCATATTAATTATGGTTTAATTAATTACGCTTCGAAACTAATATAACTAGTGATTTAGTAAATGTGAACTTAATCTTAGATAATAATCAGATTTGCAGGACTACTTAAATTACAATAAAATTGGCCTTAATTTTTTTAGTTGAATAATGATTTCTATTAAATTTATTGATTTATACTTACCTACTAATATCATAAATGCGAAAGTTTGTAAGGAACCAATGTGTCTTTGTTACTGTATCATGCAAAACTAATGGTCGGATTTCACTGAAATTTGGCACACAGATAGTTTATGTCCTTGATGAACACATGAGATACGCATTACCGTGGTAGATGTGACCGAAACGGGCAGTCTCGGGAATAACTTAGATTCTTATATACCAGTAAAGTATTAGTTATTAAATAATTCCTACTATTCCAGTCGTAAACTTTGAAATAACTTTGTATTTATAATTAACAGGATTGTGCTAATTATTATCAATTATTTTAATATCCATTTTGTCGGACAGACTTATAATCTTGAGTGCAAAGTCCGCGAATAGATTAGTTATAGGTATTACCTATGTTTTTAACATATCCTTCACTCTGATAATTTCAGTCATAGAGTAAATTGCATCTTACCGCAAACTCAACAAAGTTTTAATTGTATATTGGATGGTGTTCAATTGAGTTGTACATTTGTATGACCGTGTGTGTAGAATTCTATTCTCGAGCGACCAAGCGCAACGGCTCTAAACAATACCAGTCTCATACATACATAATTATATTACAGGAAACTACCATATACGTTTTGTTTTGGTTTTGGTACAAACGAAGTTTTCTTCAACTTATTACCATCTAATTATTTGGCAAGGGTTCGTTTTAATTACTTTTTGACCGACTTCAAAATGGAGGAGGTTATCAATTCGGTTGGTTTATTTTTTATGTATGTACAGCGATTACTCTGCTAACTGTGGACCGATTTCGAAAATATTACTTTTATTCGGTAGAATATACTTGCCATTTGATCCCATAATCACATAAGCCATGATCTGATAATGGGAACCCGGGAAAATCGTGGAAACTCAAATTGTATAGGCATTAATTTAGATTAATTTGAAATAGCTCAGTTTCTGTCAATCCGATTTTCATAAATATTGAAACGTACCTTGTGTATGTAGAATAGAATTGTATGATGAAAAATTTGACCTTCAACTCTTCGATTCTGATGAGGCAGGGGTACTACTAGTCTAGACCATAGACGTTCGCGATTGGGTTTTTATTGATTTATAATAGGATTGTTAATCGAGGACATACAATAATAAAATTGACCTTCAACTCGTCAAACCTGATGATGCTGTGGTAACGCAAGCCAAAACCATTAAAGCTGGCCAATTGATGTTAACGGATATAAAATAAGATTTCTAAGCAGATACAAAGACGAAAAATTTCACCTTCAACTCTGCACCCTGATGATACAGGGGTACTGAATGCCTAATCCGTAGGAAAAAGCCATTTGGTGTTTATGGATATAAAATAGGATTGCTTACCAAAGACATACCTACATAGTGGGTTATTGAGGAAAGGCATATGATGAAAAATTTTACCTTGAACGAACCTAAACGCGCCAAACACTACGCGAGTAGTACCTATGTATATATATAGGATTGGGTTTAGCTTTAATTTTTACATAGGATGTATTAGGTTAGGTTGGAACATAATAGAAAACATAAAACTAAGCGAGCAGGGCGCGTTAGCGCGTGCGCACATTTCATATAAATTGTGAAAGTGTTGCAAATTATGGCTTAGGCTTAGATTTGCGTTAATTTTTAGATTTATGTTTCAGTTTATACTTTCACGTACATTTGTGTCCACTTAGTCAAATTAATGAAAGTATCATCACTAAATAGCGCGCAATTTTTTTTTAACAAAAAATACAACCGACTTCAATGCTACACAAAGTGAAAAATAATTTGGAACATGTTGGTTTAGTACAGTCTCGGAGTCGGCGCTCAACATATTAAGAGAAAAAAAAAATTACAGTTAAATAGTATTGTAAAAGAATTATGAAATAAAATAAAAATATATATATTTTTTAAAGTAAATTTTATGTATAATACACAAAATTTTATGTACAATACATCTTGTGTATCAAAGTTTATTAATAAATATATTTATTAGGTCCTTACCTACGAAATTGCCGCTCTGTCATACTGGTCAACTGCTTCTTTGCCAACGGATTGGTAGGTAAGGGAGAACTTTGATTAATAGAAATCATTCTCATTACACTGCTGAACATGGGTCTTCTCTCAGAATTAAAAGTTTAGGCCAGAGATTCCTAATTTTATTCAGCCATGGAATCAATTATGGATTGAACATACTGTTTTTGACGGAACCCTTGTTGGCTATTTTGATAACCGAAGTGTTTACCTCGTAGTTTAAAGAACAAATCGTAAATGAATAATAAAATGTTCCCGTTATTTAAATAAAATAATAAAAAAAAAAAACAAATTTTCTTATAAAAGCATAGTGTGTATAAGTCTTGCACGAACGTTTTGTTCAAATCTCTGACAGAGTGCGGAATCCTTGTGATCCTTCTACAGAACCCTAGGGTTCCGCTGACAACTATTTAGGAATTGCTGGATTAAGCTATAGTAACTCTTTGGCATGTAAGTAGGCTACCTCACGCTGTAGGACTAAATACATTGTAATTAATTGATCATTCAGGTTCATTGTATTTTAATCATTAACGATGACAGGTTTGTCACTGTTGACTTCTCGTTACTCTTGGATTATTATTTATTTCCAAATGTAATGTCTTATTTCGTGGAGAAATCGATTGCAGAACACCGAATATTATATTTTGATGTACTGAAGAAAACGTGTGCAGAAGCCCTGAAAAAGATTTCAAAGAAGACCGCATCCAAATGTTCTATTATATTCGCATTTGTAAGAGGCATTAGGTAGCTGGAACCCTCTACAATATAAAAATGTAATTACAAGTGGGAACTTGGAGGCACTTAAATATAGATTTACCCTTTGAAGAGCGATTTGATGGAGGCGAGGTGTGAGATCCATCATATCTCGATTGTGCCTTCTCTCAATTATTCCCCTCCTCGCAACTGATAACTCTATTCATTTTTCAAGTCTGACGCATATTTAGACATCCCTTTGATAGTATTCGGCGAAATCTTTTCAATGTTGTTTTGATGACGTACAAGTTCTTCACTCTTTGAAATTGAATTTATTGGGAATAGAATTATTATTTATTTGTAACGACGAGTTGCTCGTCTAGATGTTACAAAGAAAATGAAGCATTTTTTTGTATATGAGGTTTTAATTGTTTTATAAATAGATAAATTTTAGAAGTTGGTGGTCTGCTGAACCTACGTTATCATCATCGATGATTGTAGGAAGATGTTGTTGTGTTCCTGCAGGAATTAATACTTGCAGTTGCTTTTTATGATTTCCGTAAGAGTGAATTGGCATCTTCTAGACGAACGTGCTATCCTAGACCAAATTTGCCTTATAACTTATGAGATTGTGCAAAAGCACAAATCACTTATTCCTACGTCCATCCCGTAAAGTAAAACAATTTCAATATAGTAATGAATATTGGTACGAATTAAAATCCCCTTAATTGTACAATACGAATGCCTTTTATTGGAATAATTTAATTGGACGCGATCCAGGATGTGAATGAACTGACTCTTGTGTGTCCTGACGGTAGACCTGCTTGGCATCCAGCTCGCGCGTGGAACGAACTTACACCGATCTGAAATAAAGTTACACTGAGGTTTGAAATTATAATATAGGTAAAAATGTTGTGAATAATTCATTGTGTTTAGTCTTGCCCGCGATTCGTATCTCTAATTTATTTTATGCAACACTAGCCTAAGTATCTGTTGAAATATTTTGCAAGGGCTTCTCCAATAGGTATATATAAAAGGCAGCAACCTAAGACTGACTGCACTAGTGTGTACACTTAACTAATTTTATTTACTATGTATGCACTTAACTAATTTTATATGCGAGTTATCATGGTTTATCTTTGTAATAGTAGCCAAAATTTAATTAATAGCAACAATTTTTTTAAAACTGTTTAACGCTTACTATTTTGTAAGGCGCTTAAAAACTTTATTCACCCTACCTTCTTGAATTGAGTTTTTTGTATAATATAAAGGTACAAAACGAGTACAAATTATATAATTACATAACGTAGTAGGTGGTTACTGCCGTCCATGGACATTTTTTACCAACTACATATAGAATAGGCAGGGGTTGTAAATGAAATCAATAACTGATGACGTTCTGAAATGTTCTTTACACACTACATAAGAACTGATTCACTCTAGAAATAGTTGTACCGTTGATATTTCATACTTCGGCCGCTCCCGGTTTAAATCACCCTGGATCGACCATCTTCCAAAATTCAAGGGCATCTTTGAATTGTTAAAATATTTGATGGTTTTATTTTGCAGAAAATTTATGAAGACATTAGTACATACGTAACTGTAAATACCAAGGTCTGTCTGAATAATGCAGAATATGTGTTGGCATGTCGATATATCCAGTTGTCACGTAACAAATAGCGTGACGACTGAATTGGCCGAAAGTGGGTCATTGGCGGAGCAATATCGGTTGTTAGTTTGATTGGATGCTGGAATTGACTATGGAATATACTAAACTGGATTCTATAATTGACGCAGTACTGTTATTTTGATCTGTTGTACATTATTTCATCATCAACTATTATTGATGTTTTCTCTTCATTATTTCAAAATGAAGTGAGTTTTAGTCTTTTTCCAGCATGCTGGTCAAATTCATAAATTTCTTATGACTTCGTAAACACTGTAGAGAGCTTTTAAGAAACTTTGTAAACTTACTTTTGATGTTTACATCGGATGTGAAGAAGTACTTGTTTATATTATTTTAAATAATTGAATAACAAAAAAAATTAAACATAATTGAAAAATAAAAACCAACTAATTTCCTTTATTAGTAGATGTAGATTAACTGATTTTTTATTTATAGTACGGAAGTAGCAAACGAGCATGCAGTCCACCTGATGGTAAGTGGTTACTGCCCATGGACATCTGTAATCAACCCTAGATAAGATCAACGTCTCACCTAAGGTTACCCACAGATGCGTCGCCACCCCTGAGGACTGAGATGGAATGTCTCGGAAAAGTATGTCTCCCTTACCGCACCCTTCAGACCCGAACACAACAGCACAGCAGCGCTGCTGTTATTAGGCAGAAATAGGTGTGGCGGTGGTGCTTCCGGAGTCGAACCACAAAGAGTTCTACCACCTTCAAAAATTGAATTTGTGAATTATATTGTTTCTAGAATAATGGATCAATGTTTTACCTACATAGATATAAATGTGCTTCGGTCTACATCTAAAGAATTGTAGAACGATTACCTTCTTCCAAAGTAACTGTAATAAAGAATGACTGAACGACGCTTGACGCAAATGTCAATGTACTGTGTTGTTAATTATTTCGTAAAATAAAGTATAATTCCTACAAAAGGTGGAGTATAGAGAACAATTATGTGCTTATATGAGGTATCATCGCCACACCTATTTCTAGCGTGAAGCTGTTCTTGCGTTTTGATTGAATGATGTGGTTGCCTGCTCACTTTAATTTGAGACGTCCTGGTGATGGGGATTAACAACGCATCTGTGATTGACTTCAGATATAATCCCTGGTGTATATAAAGTTACTTACAGATGTCCATGGACTGCAGTGACCCCTTAATTATCAGGCGAATTGCATGGACTTTAAAGACGGCGATGCGTTGACTCCCTTGGTATTGCAAATGCTCATATGCGACGGAGACTACTTAGCATAAAAAAATCTCGTTTGCTACTTCAATTTATATATAAAACAGCTGTAATTTACACATACCAAGATAGTCCGTCTATTGCTGACAGTGGTCAGCGGACCGCCGGAGTCACCAGCGCAAATCCCGACGCGGTTGGCGCCGCTCGTGCAGATGTGGTGGTTTTGGACTATGTTGTACGTGTTGCGGCACTCAGCGTTTGATATCACTCGCAGGGTCACCCAATTTACGTTTTGTACAAGACTGACTTGATTACCTGTAAGTAGTTATGGTATAAATAAAAAATTAGGTGACACCACTTAGGAAGGAAGTGATTAACCGATTATTACAAGAGAAGAGCTGCAACGAATTTTTAAAAGTTACTCAAAACTTTAAAGGCAGTGTGGAGGAAAAGGGGAGATCTTCCGCCAGGCGATTCCACTGCCTGGGACCGCGGTCGATGTTAACTTCGGACCATCATCTATATATGCTGAGATTCTATCGAACTCTGATAGTGTGTTCGAGATTTCGTCTTCTGATTGGCCAGTGTCAGTATGACGCGTATGTCGTACTCCTTTGTTATTTGCTGCTTGCAACGTCTTGCGTGCTCAGCATTACATGTGAGCTCATATTACTGTAGGTATCGCGCCGCTACAGGCAGTGGTATTAAATTCTTTCATGGTTCGACTTCAGAATAACGATGAATATACTTATTTCTTCTACATCATAGCAATGTGAAGACTTTTTTACCAGATAAAGTAACAAACGTAGTCCACGGCATGGTAAGTGGTTACTGCAACCTATGGACATCTGTCAGCAGCTCCATATAGAACAAGGGTTCTATCCGAAGTCGATCACGGATGCGTTGCTATTCCCGAAGCATAAATGGTTGCCCCATAATTATGTTGGCGAGCTGGTTCTTGTTTGAAAAGTGTGGTAAGGACGAGACATTTATTTAAGGTGTACCAGATCCAATCATGTTTACCGTTGATTATTTACAGTTGTCCAATATGATTTATATCCAATATGATCGAGATATAACATTCGAAGACAAATTATACAGACCCTGATTTGTTACACCAAAACCAGAGGCAGTAGCGGAGACTCCGTTGAAATCTTGGTTCAGTTCACTTCCGGATGGCAAGGTTACTGGTTGAATCCACACTGAAAATATATGGATTTTATAAATAGTAACTTATTTTGGAGGAATAGGAGTCGTGATCGCAAAAATGGCCTAAAGAGAGACTTTCACAGAGGCTTTTAAAGGTTTTAGGCATATGGCACTAAAATTATTGAGAATTTGTTTTTAATCTTTATCAGTTCGTAATCTTAGGTAAAATGCGTTATATTAATTTAAAAAAATATATATGTATCAGATTAAACCCTTTTTATACTCAATTTAAATATTCGTTGTCAACCCATTACTGTCCCACTGCTGGGCTCGGATATAAACCATAATCTACCATTCTGGCCAAGTGCGAATTAGTAACCTTATCATACCTTTTCAGATCTTTTTTTTAGAGACCTCTCAGGTGTGTAGTTGAGAACTGATATCATGATAATTTCTTTTACTATAAAACAGAGACAATTAATTTTTAATACGCACATAATTTTGACTTGAATACCCTTGAAATATCGTTATTCTACACATGTAAATTCAGTATTTATGTGATATTGAACGAAAGTTCTGAAGTCGGACTTGCATACTTACTTGAAAATGATATCCGCGGAATGCGTAGAATAGCAATATCATTGGCTATAATTGAAGGATTGTATCCTGGATGCATGATAACTCTTTGCATCTGAACCCTAGTACCACCGGATAATAGGAAGTTAGATCCTAACACCACAGTAATGGATTGGGCGATGATCACACCATCGTTGTTACAGTGAGCAGCAGTCAGAATAGTATTGTCATTGATGACGGTTCCACCACATACTGATGTTAAGATAACCCTAGCTGTGATTATGAGGCCCGCCTGAAATATATCATAGAAAATATTAAGTAGTACAAGTCGGTCTATTGATACTAAACTGTTATATCTTGTGAATAAAATTAAAAGGTGGTAAAATTATTGTGGTCCGCCTGAGGTAAGGAGACATCACAGCTGCACCTATTGCTTGCGTGAAGAAGTTTTTGCGATTCGGTGGCAGGGTGTAGACATATACGATCTTAGTTCTCAGAAGTGGCAACACATATTAGATCGACTTTAAATAAAATTCCTAATCTATATGAACTTGGACAGACGTCCTTAGGTGTCAGTAAACACTTATTTCAATGAATAATTCCATACAATCCTATTTACTCGTCTATGACCAGTTATTGTATCATAATTACTGTTAATCTCATAGTTTGGAAATAAATAAAAAACAAAGAACACCAACTAATTGAAGCTTTAGTAAAATCATACCTGATATGGTACGAGCCCAATACTTGTAGTGGAACCTCCAGCAATTCTCTGTCCATGTTGCAGAGGGTCAGATGCTTGGCTTTCGAAAGCTCTTATTCTTGCAGCTTCCGGTATACCGATTGTCCGATGATAATCGTACACTCCATATGCGTCCGATTTTTCACCCCTTACTACTGCTAGTACAAGCAAAAAAATAAAGCCAATTGTCTTCATTTTTCAGATATTATACTAAAAATGCGGATGTTTGCAGACCACCTCGTTTTATGCGATATCTTGTTAGGTAAAAGATAAATTTAAGAACCAAAAAATATATCTAATCAAGGATTATATTTGTCCATTAATTAAAGTTATCTGAATGGAGTTTAATTAATGTTCCTTTACATAATACTAAATGATAAATTCATATCTTTTAATTCTTTGTTTTCTTATATTTTAAAAGTACCACTAAACGTAAGTATACGAGTGCTTAAGAACATACTTATGTTCCTTTTAATATAATTTTCTTCTTATGTTTGCTATAATTATAATAAACAATTTCGTTCAAACACGAAGTAGTGTGTTTTATACCTTAAAAAATAATTGTCGAAAGTAGAAAAACATTTAAGATAAGAATATCAATCCCAGAAAAATAAGAGTATTGTGACATACAATCTTGTTTGATCGTGGGAAAAACATCATTAAGCATAAACATAAACGCTTTCTACAGTCATAGCCCCACAGTAGGATTTTCTCCTGTGTCGTGGGTGCCATGGACATACAAAGACGAATACACTAACACCCAGACACAGAACAGAAATCTAAACTCATCATTCAGATGTCTGTCTAGCCAGGGATCGAACCCGGGATCCACTGCGTGTCAGACCGGTATGGTGACCTCTCCGCCACGCGGGTCATCAAAGCCTTGTTATATACCTATCGTTTATTATATTAATCAACTAGCTGAGCCCGCGGTTTCACCCGCGTTTAAAAGAAATGTAACGTGACATACATTAACCGAAATTTTATACCTTTAATAATCTCTATTTTATTATTTTTGAATACATGTTTCCCGCACCCGTGCATTTTTCCGAGATAAAAAGTAGCCTATGTCATTTTCTGACCCTTAAGCGACTACCACTGTGGTAGTCGCTTAAGCATGTTATAAACAGAAACATAGCTATCCCACGGGAACCTTATATTATGTTCATTTTAATAAGGAACCTGTATCTTATAACAGACTATAACCTATGTCTCTGTTAATTTATTTATTTATTTAAACTTTATCCATTGCCATACAGCCGTTCTGACGTGATTGAAAAACTAACATCCACCTATCCTCACAAAATTTCGTTTTTATAATTATGTAAGTCGGGTTTTTATAATAAAGTTGGGTTTTATAAATAGTTATCCAATTGGTTTAATTTTTCATGACATAACTTTGTATAATAAACTGATTGTAAAATTGATTGATATTGATATAATGATCGTAAAATTTATTGCTATTGATATAATGAGCGTTAAATTTATTTATAACAAACTATTAATCTATGACTTATATTCCTAAGTAATTATCAAAAAATAAAATGTACTATCATGTGATATTTTGACAACCCGCGTGGCGGAGCGGTCACCATACCGGTCTGACACGCAGTGTGTCCCAGGTTCGATCCCCGGCCAGACATACATCTGAATGTTGAGTTTAGATTTCTGTTCTGGGTCTGAGTGTTTGTGTATTTGTTTTTGTGTCTATGGCATCCACGACGCAGGAGAAAATCCTACTGTAGGGCTATGAGCGTAGAAAGCGTTTAAAAAAAGTCATATGCTACAATTCAATACCAGCATATTGTATTGTTGAAGTTATTATAAATGGCAATATATTGATAGGAATTAATCTCGCAAGCGTATGAATGACATTATAAAGTTACAAAGGCAGAGCATGATAAATAAATTTCAATCATTGAGTTTCTTACTAATATAACCTCAAGCATTCATCTGGATACATACAACGACATCTGTTATTCTTTATTAAAACTATATACTAAGAAAACCACTACT
>MOOZ01000899.1:1929228-1951625 GCA_002930495.1 Cecropterus lyciades | reverse complement strand
GGGGGGTGGGGGCACCAATCCCATACAAAAACTCAATACACCAAATCATTCACCTTATTAGGCATTTTTTAAGCGCGAGTGAAACCGCGGGGATCTAGTTTAGTATAAAAATAATATTTAGTGTAAAAAAGATAACATTAAATTACTGGATACGATTATAAAATAGGTTTCATATTTCTTTCCTTGTAACATACAAGTGGTACTTGGTAGTGGTAAGTAATCTATGGACTTAGTAGAATTAAATTAATTAGGAAACATTTAAAAAAAAATGCATATTCTCAGTAAAAAATATCATTTATTAGGTTTATTTTCGAAATACTAAACTAGATTTAAATTCCGTTGATCCAGGAGACGTAAGAGGTGACTCTCGCGTAAGCAGCAGGAAAACCAACAGAGCATCCAGCCGCAGCACCGAATGACGTTACACCAACCTGTAAAGTTTACATTTTACATTATTTAATACATACAATAACATAAGGTGGTAGAACGAGTGTGGTTCGTCGTACCACTTTCACATCTATTTATGTCGTATAGGAGTTTTTGTGTTTCGTTGGAAGAGAGTAGATGCAAGAAACCGTCTTAGTCTTAAGGAGTAACGTCGCATCTGTGATTGGCTATAGATGTTCTTAATAGAATTGGTTACAGCTGTCAAAGTGTGGCAGTTCGACTTACGATCAGGTAGAGTGCTTTCTCGTTTGTAACTTCAATGTAAATAAAAGAAATAAAGCACCTATACTTTCATTACTGTCTACCTACATTCACCTATTTGTGCCTTACTAACGCGTTAAGAGCCGCGTTGTTTAGGTTTGATAGAGTAAGCGGGTTTTACTTGTTCTAATCATTACGAATTAAGTGCAGTTCAAACTTCATCTAAACTTTTTAGGGCTCCCACTAGAAGCTAATAACTGAATAATATGTTCAATCCTATGAATATTTTTCAAATTCTTTCTTCTTCTATTGCTTCTAACAAATTGGTACAAAACTGAATGGGTTGAAACGTTATTTAGATTTTGTTTAGTAAAAACGTCAAAGCGGAAAACTGAAAGCTATAAATGTACAGAGTAGTCAGGCAGACATATTGGAATTTTAATAGGTACTGAGATTCGAACTAGCTTATGTTAGATCAAAAGCATAGTTTAAACTAGTTCAAAGCCGATTTGCGGTTTTGATGCCTTTTGAAACTCGGTGGCGTAAAAAACGAACCATTTTGTAATACCTATTGATGCTCCTTTTCATTTGCTAACATTCAGTACAGTAAAGAACGCGTTTGTATTAAATGTTCAGTGATTAAAGCATGTCAAGTTGCTGACGTATTAATTGCAGAACTGATTAAGCTTCTTTGATGAAGATCATTTCATTGATGTTTTAATTATGCAGCTTCTATAAGCTGACGCATGTAGATATTTTGAAGAGAACCAGAGAGTGATGATTGGTTCATAACTTTGAAAATTATCGAAAAAGTGAATCAAATATTACACGTACAAAGTATTTTTTTTGTAGGAATAATATATCACTACTTTTTAAGTTATTTACTTGTAATTTTTGATAACTATGACGTAATACGGGTAACTGAAGCGATGAATGGCTGTTGGCTAAATAGATGGCAGTGATATATGCTGTCTAGGTTGCAGCACATCAGCGACGAAGTTCAACGGATTGTCATGAAAATTGGTTCAAATACCCATGTGAACCTATTTGAAGGTGGGTAATACTTGAGTGCTGTTAGATATTAATTCTAGTCCATACATATGATAAAATAAAACATATTCGCAAAAATGATAATTTGGAATACTAAGAATGAGTTATAATGGACGCTTCTATCTATATCTATACTAATATATATAAAATAATATATTAAAATGAGATAGTGTGTGTCCGTTTGTAACTCAAACACACAAGAACCATTGGTCTAATTTATATTAAATTTTGTATGGATGTCGCTTATTTACCCGGTCAACTTATAGGTTACTTTTGATTTATATATTTTGCACTATTTAGAGATGGCAACTATTTTTATGTCCCGGAGCGAAGCACGAGTACTTCAGCTAGCAATTTTAATTGTCTGTTTGTTTCAAATCGCACCAACCAAAAACTGCTGAATAAAATTGAAAGGAATTAAAAACATATATGTATATTATGTACAGTCTGTATCCTACATCCATCAATATTTAATTTAATTCGGGTAGAACCGCGGGATACAGCTAGTTTTAAATAAATGTCAAACTTACCAAGATCCTTCTACCACCGCTGGTCACTACCAGAGGGCCGCCGGAGTCACCCTGGCAGGTTCCCTGACCACCCTCGCCGCTGGTGCAAATGTTGCTGTTTTGGACAATGGCGCCAAAGACTCCAGCACACTCTGAGTTCGTGATAATGCGGAGATTGACCCAGCTTATCCGTTGGTCATTGGGGATGTTAGCACCTGGGGGTAAAAAAACGTGTTAAGACCTTATTTAAGACGCATTTGCCTTTAACACATTATTTTGATATATTGTTTATAGTTCGGTCCGTCACTTAAATCCCGAACAAAATCGTTTGTTACTTGAGAGGGTCACCTTTATCCAATTTCGAACAGTAACGATTACCGTTGTTAACCATCTAATCGTATTTTATTGTAGACTAAACACACAATAAGAATATTTTTGGCCAGGTTCTTACGAGCTTATGTAGAATATAATAATAATAAATAAATTTTATGTCGCGTATTATTTAGAATATACAAACTTTCGTTATACAGCAAAGGTTATAATAGTATATACATTTATTTTTGAATCTAGATTTATAAGACGACCTCAATTATCGATCAAAATACACCGTTTACTTATAATCGCCAGATACTATGTTCATTGGAAAGGACAGAGTGATGCTATTATGCTTACGCGTCATTTCAAAACCCCGACACCACATTACATGGTAATCCCTATACAAAATTTCCCATTAAAAAGTTATATTAATATTCATTTTATACAAGGGTTACACTGTTATTTCTCGAATTTTACTTTGTACTTGTTTCATCCTCTATCTATCAAATTTAAAATATACCTACGTATTTCGGTGTTCTGTTTTAGAAATAAAACTGAAACTATAGTAAATAAGCGTCTTAAATCTATATAAATATTATAAAAAGAAGTCCCTGGCCGCGTCTCTCTGTCTGTCTGAAAGAGATAAACTCGAAAACTACCAAACGGATATTTATACAATCTTCAACTATAGAAAGAGTGATTTCTGAGGAAGGTTAAGGTATATAATTTATTGTGATTTTATGTAAATTAGCAGAAATATGGCGATAAATGTTGAAGAGGTCGCAAAAAATCTTGCTAACTGGCCAATCTTCTATGCGAACGCCGCGTAAAGTAGCAACGATACAGTTGAGAAATGTACTAACGAATTCAAAATGTATAAAAATGCTGCAAATAAGTCCGTATTAATCCTTATCCAAATGAATATTAGCTAGTTTAGACATTTAATGCAAATTAAAATTGCCCTTTAGATTTTTGTATGTTTGTAATTAATAAACTCAAAAACTACTGAACCGATTTTAATAATTCTTTCACCATTAGAATTCTAAATTATTCCAAAGTAACATAGGCTATATTTATTACTAAAAAAGGGATCCTTGCTAAAACATCAGTAATGTGAACCAAGGTATAAAAATAATATTAAAAATTATTTTCGTCGTGTACGCTGCGAAAGTTATAGACGATATAACAAATAAATGTTCTACAATATTAAAGCACATATCAATATCAACATAAAACCTCGCGATGCTATATGTCCAACTATTGTAGTTATGTCACTACGACCACTTTTTACATTTTAAAAGTTAATAAAAAAGTTGACTAAAATCAGGTTATGATGACAATAATTTCGTATTAATCATTATCCAAATAAATTATTTCATATACAAAACTGGTATAATACCTGTAGATAACTTTTTGAATAACTTAAATCGGACATTCCATTCAGATGATATTACGAAGTTAAGGAAATAAATTCTGCCGCGACCGCGCAATGGCCAGTATGACCCCTTGCAAATCAGTCATAGCGTAGCCCTGGTTTAGTTCGATAGCTGTATTATATATATAAATGAGATAAACAAAATTATTGTGGAAAAAGTACGCGATGATTTTAAATGTTACAAATCGATTGACAGCGTGTGTAATGTCGAAGAATGAAAGCTGTCGAAGTACTACGCCGCACTACCCACAAGATTTTTTTAAATTCACTAAATCCTGCCGGCTTGCCATCTCACGAATTAAAATTGAAAGTTGATACTCCCATTGAGAAATTGAAGGTCTCCTAATATGTGTTGTATCCTAATAGGATTGGACCACGTGACAAAGTGATTGTAGCAACAATCATCATCGGCCCCGTTTGCCCTTACAATAACAGGGACAAACTTTCTCGATGGTTGGCATCGACCTAAGGAAAAAGTGCTTTTGGGTAGTTGTAAAATTTCTGAAATGCTAAGACCAAAGTTTTTGTAATATAGAAAACTCTGCTAGTTCTTAATAATTTGATTCTGTTTATATGTAACTAACTTCATCCTTGATACGTCTTCCGCTATTTCAACTAATAGTTGATATTTAATACTTTACCATCGGCGGTGCGGCCAAATCCAGAGGCTGTTCCGGTCACGCCGACAAAGTTGTTAGACAGTTCGTTGCCGCTGGGAAGTGCAATGGCCTGGATATTGTCTGAAAAATAAAATCAGTCAGTACACAATAATTTTATATTACATGCATTAGTAGACCAAAAAAAAAATAACGTTGTGATTTTTTTACGGTATGGCCCATGGACATCTGTAGTCAACCCTAGGTAAGATCAAAGTTTCACCTAAGGTTAGCCACAGATGCGTTGCTATCCCTGAGTTTTACAGCGATTGATTACGAATTCACTGTTAATGTTTAAAACTGCAAAAGATTTTTTTATTTATTTAAAAAATAAGCGTTCAGGCCACCTGATTGTAAGTGGCTATTACCGCACATAGTTATCTTTAATCAAATTCAGTTAGAGTCCTACTAGGTATTGGTCAGAGACGCGTTATTATCACTAAGGACAAAGAACGCCAGGGATAACTATGTCTCCGTTACCCTTTAAATCAAATAACACTGCAATGCACTGCTGTTATTAGACATAATTAGTCTGGTGATGGTGCCACAGGAGTAATGACCGGGAGTTCTTTCTCTTCTTTATCCTTGTAACGATTAAAGAAACATCTTCAGGCTTCATCTTTACTAATTACATCACACATTTTATTAAATGCTACTATTGTGTATTATGGACCAATTTCAATGAATGTCAGAGAATATTTGCCACTTACTTGTGAAAGACACAGAGTTGATGCGAAGCACAGCGATGTCGTTGGCAACAGTTTGTGGATTCCAGTTCGGGTGGATAGCGATGTTATTGGTGGTTTGGCGGTTGCCTCCACTGAAGATGGTGTTGGAACCAAGGACGACGGTGAAAGACTGCGCGGTGATAGTTCCGTCGGAGTGGCAGTGAGCGGCGGTGATTACCCGATTGTTCGAAATGAGGCTTCCTCCGCAAACCGAGGTGAACACCCACATGATTTGGATAACTAAACCGGCCTGAAAAATGATCAATGAATATGAAATAAACAATCTAAACAACATCACATACATATAGGAATGAATTGTAAAGGAATAGTTGATAATAAATACTTTTAGATTTTTTGAAAATCCAACTTGAGTGTAAATCTTCATTATTTGGGATGGATATTATATTTAGTTAAGAGGTGATAACCTAATGGTTGAAACTCGGTCTCTCAAACGTGGGTCTGAGGTTCGGATCCCAGGCTCGCACCACATGTTTTTCTAAAATAACGTGCGTATTAAAAAATAATTTTATGATTGCTTTATGGCGAAGAAGAGTATCTGGAGGTATCCTGCACACCCTAGGGTTCTCAAAAAAAAAATCTCAAAGAATTGTGAAGTCTACCAATTGGAATTAGGCAAGCGCGGTGGAATATGGTCTATCAACTATCTTATGCTTAGAGTTGTTGCTATTTATGCTTACCGTTAACTATACTATACCTTAACTATATTATGCTTACCGTTGCTCGGTAATTGGACAATAATGGATTGACGAAAACAAACGATTGTTAAGTTACATTATGAGGGATTTATTTTTCGTCAAAACTGAAAATATTTTTTGAACTCACTTGGAATGGCACTTGAGAAATATCTGTTACACTTCCTCCAACAATTCTGCTGTTGATTCCAGACTTAGCCGCTTCATTTTCAGCTTTTTGGATTCTAGCGGCTTCAGGAATACCAAATCTCTTGTGGTAGCCGTAGAATGTGAGATCTTCCTTAGAGGAGATCTCAGCATTTGTGGCCAAAACGGCCCAAGTAAGAGCTACCGCTACT
Organism: Cecropterus lyciades; assembly: GCA_002930495.1. Taxonomy (NCBI): domain Eukaryota; kingdom Metazoa; phylum Arthropoda; class Insecta; order Lepidoptera; family Hesperiidae; genus Cecropterus; species Cecropterus lyciades. Next base: position 1,945,233 of record MOOZ01000899.1, on the reverse strand, counting down.
AAGAGAACTTTCATGTTGAAAAATTTTGTTCTCTAACTATATTTGCCCATGAGTTTCCGTTTATATAGATGATTGGTTCCATTTTTCTAATCATAAAACAAGATTGGGCAAGGATTATGATATGTTAAGATTTAATTGATATTTAATATTATCGGTACTTATTTAGTATCTGAATAACATTATCGGAATTTGGATTTTCCTGTAAAATTAATTGTGGCTTTGGAGAACCATTAGATACAGTGTAAAACATCATATTTTTTATTAATAATTTACTAAAAAACATAATGTCTTTTCCAAATGGTTTAATAGTAATTAATGTTAACCGTCAATAAATTATATAAGAAAAAAATACTGCAAACGAATTTATCATATATATTATTACTTTATATTTATTCGTACATTACATATGTTAGTCGTCAGATAATTCTTTGCAAAGAGGCCGCAATCAAAGAGAGTTCATTAGTCTCGTAGTTGCTGAATGTGAATGCGGATAGGATTAAAGTTTGACTGAGCGAGCATCACTGACGGTGCTAGGGATTATCTTTCATAATAATTTTACCGCACACATTAGACCCGAACTTACAAAGCACGACAAGTTTGAATTTTCAAACATTTTTGGGGTATTTTAATTGTGTGCGTTTAGTACCTTGACGATCCGCGGAGCGGTCACCATACCGGTATGCACTCAGTGGGTCCCGGGTTCGATTCCTGGCCAGACAGAAATCTGAATGATGAGTTTAGGTTTCTGTTCTGGGTCTGGGTGTTTGTGTATTCGTCTTTGTGTGTCCATGGCACCCATGATACACGAAAAAATTCCTAATGTGGGACTATGAGTGTAAGCGTAAGCGTGAGCGTGAGTACTTTTCATTATACTCTGTTAAATAGTTGTATTACACATACTACTACGAGTGACTCATGTGAGCTGTAATAAGTAATAAAACATATGATAATATAGCTGGGTCCCGCAGTTAACAGCTGGAAGCACCAGTGTAGTTCAACTGAAGAAGTATCACCACCACATTGCCTTTCTTGCGTTTCGGTAGCAGGGTGTGGTTGCCGGCTCACTTATGCGGCGACCATCTCAGTCCTTGGGAGTGGCAACGCGTAACACGGAGTAGCATCTGTGAGCGACTTTAGATAGAACCCCTGTTCTATATGAAGTTGCTTACAGATGTCCATGGGCGGTAGTAACCACTTATCATCAGGTGAACTACATGCTCGTTTGCTTCAGTCTGATAAAAAAAGTTCACCATCTTTTAAAAAATATAATTTAATAACTTTAAATTGTAATAACTTTTAAAAGAGTAGTTATATGAGTAATAATGAAATAAAGAGTTACCTTAACATATATTTTAGTCCTTTAGATTAAATTCAGACGTTATGATTTAATACGATCTTAAAAACACAGTCAACAAATTCTAAAAATTAGAAATTTATATTTCTTTAGTACTTACACTATGTATTGTATTTTAGATAATAATACGATACGATATACAGACATGGTTTTTTTTTTCTATATTACGGCTCATATTTGTATTTAGATATGTAACATAAGCGTGGGGGCTGCAAAATTCAAATCTTGTTGTATTTCGTGAAAAACATTGAAGACTATCAAGTATAACACTGTGTTTTTTTATACTAAAGATATATTCATTAATAACGAAAAAAACGCGCTCTATTCGTATATTCGTAACTCCTTACTAAGTACCTCTGTGATGTACCACAAACATAATGAATGCACAAGAATTCATACCTGGTGTATAAATTTGAAAAGCTGCATTTCGTAGTTTTCCGAACGGGGATCGAACCCGGAATCCGCCTTCTATCAGACGTACCTTTTCACGCAGCTGCATATTGTAAACGATGATACTTATTATTTACTTATAATCTAGTGTATATCAATTTTTCACGGGCTAAAGTCTGTAGACTTTATTAACCTATGTATTAATATAACTAAAGAACTTACACATAAAAAATAACTAACACTATGAAACTTATTAATATACCAAAGGCGAACTACAATGAAAGAACGCGCCTAGTGCTAACTCATTCATGACGCCCTCCGGTCCGTCTGAGAAACGCCTCCGACCCAGTTCTGTGTGCGCATTTACACTTGCATCAAAGCGACGCGTTTAAAGAAACCACTTCTAGTCCAAAGATTCCCTTTATTATTCACACCTTGGCTTTATAATAAACAAAAGTTGTTTTTTTAGAATATCGTACCCAAAGGGTAAAAACGGAACCCTATTACTAAGACTTCGCTGTCCGTCCGTCCGCTTGTATGTTTGGCACCAGCAAACCAAAACATTGAACTTTGTATCTCATGAACCGTGATAACTAGAAAGTTGAAATTTTTACAGATGATGTATTTCTGTTGCCCCTATAACAACAAATAATAATAATAATAAAATTCATTTATTGCCACGATAAAAAAATACACAAAAATATTTGGAAAAAGAAACAAAAAATAGAATAAAAAGAGACAACAAAAAAAAAAAGATTACACATTCAATCAAAACCATAATGTATTTTAATTTTGGCAAAAGGACGTGTCTCAGCATTGGCTGACATGGGATCATGACCCCATGCAGTGCTGTTTTTCAGACCTCCCTAAAGGTGATAGATGGCAGTTTACGCAAATAAAAACAGAATAAAATAAATATTTAAAGGGGGAGGGGGTGCTGTAGTTTATAGCTAATGCTACTGAACCCTTCATGCGCGAGTCCGACTCACACTTGGCCGGGTTAAGATTGAAGCATCAAACGAGTATATGTTGGACAGTGTACTCTTTGCTACTTGCAATCAGGTGAACCTGATGGAGAGTGGTAACTGCCGCCCATAAGCAGTTACATATAGAATAGGGAATTCTACCTGACATTGCTTACAGTTGCGTTGCGACTCCTGAAGACTAAGATAGTCGTCTTATGTGTCATCAGTCAGCCGGAAATCAAATATTAGACCCCGTTTTACATTAACACCCCTACATTGGATTCCTAGTGTCATGGGTGCCCACACAGTTCACTGTTTTGGTTTGAAGGGTTTGGTAAGGGAGAGATAGTGTGGACGATATACGAGGCATTCGAATTTAGACTTCAGATATACTTCCAACTGCGCTCATATCTAGGCTTGATAGCAAACGAACATATTATTCCACTGATGGTAACGATATCGTTTGCTACTCCCATATTAAATAAAAAGAAAACTGTTTTTTTAGTTATTTTCGCCTTAAATGTACTATTAGCCGTAATCAATTATTAAATGATAAGGCACATTTATAATCTGCATAAGTAGATATGATATGATCTAATTGAACCTTGTCTGAAATGAGAAAACCCATTAGATTAGATTGATTGTGAAGTTAATGTAATATTAAATACGCGTTTGTTTATAATGATGGATGTATATAACATAATATATGTTTATTCATAATTATATTGTATTGCCAATTTAAGCCATACACTTATTGAAGTAATTAGCGGTGCTCTGAGGTTTCAAACAAACAAACATAGCGTGATGTTATGTAGCCTATAACCATCATCAACACATTTTTTTTTCAATTCGAACCAGTACTTCCTGAGTATAGTACGTTCAACCAAACAAACCAACTCTACTGCTTTATAATATTAATATAGATATAACAAGAAAGCAAATAATTATCATTTGATGTAAATTGCCGTCCATGGATCTGTATCCGACACTTCATAGGACTGGATCTCTCGTTCTTCGCTCTTTGGTCTCGTTTACCGCGGTAATGAGTACCATATGTTATAATTCAGGTCATAAAGTCAGATACTTTACGTGACAAATATTAGCGAATTTTGACTAGTAGTTTTTTGCGTGGAAGAGTAACAAACGTACATATCTTTTCACACTCTCGCCTTTATAATATTAGTGAGAAGAGAGAAGTAAGATTAGACAGATACGCGTTTTTAACGCTTAACGCTATGAAATTAACGATTAACGCTTGACGATTAACGGTTGAAGCTCATTGTTAGGCTTAAAATGCTCTGGCATAGGCGATTAGTTGATGTCACACACTTTACTTTCCTTCCTCAAGAATTCAAGTAACGATTAATTCCTAACTAACATCACCGCTTACTAATATTATTATATTAGTACAATGTAAAATCCTAAAAATATTAGTGCAGGTAATATAAAAAGCTATCTTATCTTCTATCTAGTAAACTATTCATAAAGTGTTCGCTTATCACTTACTTAAGATCAGCCTACCTAAGTAAGGTAATAATAGCAGTAGAATCTAGATTTTATCGAAATGCTCGACTTTTACCCGCCCGAGGCTAACGTTCCAGAAAATTCAAGTGATTAAGATCATTTAGTTGGGTAGGATTCTTTGTGCCAATTGTGAAAAAATTATATTCAATATACTTGTAATATAAAATATTTATATAAATAATTCGTGCTCGAAAAAACATCGAGCACGAATTATTTATCTTATCTTAATAGCCTAAGTGAATAAAAATTGAATCAGAATTTCATTCTGCTGTTATTTTGCAACAAACACAAAAAAATATCATTAAACGTTCTATAACTTCCATTGTTGGACGTGGGTTTTGCGAAGGATTACAAATAATTATCTGTCCTGTTATACCGTACGATATTAAGTTTGATGTAAAATAAAATACGTACTATCTAAAGAGGGTTTTAAACTTTCTTGTTTTTGGTATGAATTTATACGTATTACGAGATATTGTGAGGTTTTCGGACAAAATCTTAGTCTTCCATAATCGTAGACGTCAGTAACACCACAATCTTATCTACCTATCTAATCCTCTATCGCGTCCTGCTCGCTAAGTTTTATATTCTCTTTTATTTATAACCAATTATATATGTAAAGCTGGAAGCTAGGATATATGAAACCTTAAATAATTGGTTAGGTTACGTTGTAACATAAAACAGAATTTAAAACTAAGCGAGCAATTTCAGCATTTTCCTATCAAGCGTCCTATTTTACGTTAATTCAGTAGTTAAAATATGAATAAACGTACGGAGATACTACTCATAAGATATGTATTTTATTTGCCAATCGCTGTTACACATAATATGCAGCATGTCACTGCATCAAGCACATCTAGATGTGTCTATTGTTTGCTGTATTTTATCTCTGAGGTAATCTAATATTTACTAAACGAAAACTTTGAAATAAATGACGTGAGATGAGATGTATAGGAATATTGTTTTCAGTAAAACACAAAAAATGTTGTATCTAAAATTTCTCACTGAATTATAGCATTAGGAACTCGACATGACTCTTAGATATAAGCTCAAAGATACGTTGCTTACAATTGCATTCAAAAATTCAATTTATACCACCCATTTTCCAAAGAACATATTGTTAAACATATAGTTATCACACAAGTATCTAAATCCAAGGCAAACGTCCGATAAGCAAGATATATTTATGATTATGTATCCACAAATCCTCTTTCTTATAGTATTAGCGGATGCAAGGAAATGCAAAATTCGTAAAAAGTGGGATCCCCTTTGTTTTTACAAAAGAAATGTAAAAGGAGATAATACAAAACGCCGGGGGGCGGCGTGGCGTAATCCGGATGTGGGGACACCAGTCTAAGAACTGCGGAACGAATGGAGATTCCGTTTTAAAATAATTCTTATTTAACACTTATTTAAAGTAACAAATAGTTCTTGCGTTTGGATGCAAGGATGAAGATGGGTATTGACTGGCATATAAATGACCGATCTGGATTCTCATGAGTGGCTACGGATCTGTGATCGGTTCAGTATCTCGTAAGTTGGGTTATAACCCAACTTACGAGATTACATTTATAAATGCTATTTTGGAGATCTCCCGCCAGGCGAGGTGATCATGCCTGGGGAGCGGCCGTGCTCCGACACTCTTCGGAACTTCTTTATATGCAGGATGTTGAGAAAACTCTGATAGCGTGATTCAGAATACGATGACGTAATATTTTTTGATGAGTAGCAGGAGTTCGCTACACTATGTTAAGATTCTGGAAATTAAGCCGAAATGTTTCATGTAAGTGACTTTCTTTTACATGCCTTTTAACAAAACCAACAGCAAATGGTAATAAAACTTATTTACAAGTAACATTGCCAAAAATATTATATTAAATAAAAAAGGACACGTGGCGGTCTTCCACGGTCCGGTTCGCACGTTCGTTTTTGCCACGGACGTGTAAGATGTAGAATGAGCTTCCTCCTGAGGTATTCCCGGAGCGCCATGCCATGGGACTCTTAACAAAGGGTGTGAAAAGAACTCTTCTCCAAAGCCGGCGATGCATTGGCGACTCCTCTGGTGTCCATAGGCGACGGTGACTACTTTCCATCAGGTCGCCCGCCTGCCTTTTCGTTAGGTTTAGGTATAAAAAAATAAAAAAACATACATACTTATACATATGCTCGAAAGATATTACCGTCCCACTGACGCAGTCGAGTGAAAACTGCGACGTTTGGTCTCAATCTTGAATAGTGCCCCTCCCTTTCTTCCAATGTCGTGGCCTCCAACCACTGTGGGATAAAATCCACGAGATCGGCAGCAGCGTCTTTCTGTGTAAAATTAACATCCATATTGATCGTTGACATGCGCGCCAGGCACGAACACTATGTCATAAACCCCCATTAGGGAGGGCTTAAAACGGCTGAAAAGGATAGATGCGATTATTTGTGGGGCGGTAGTGTCACTACAGATCAACCGGATCTATCTTCGAATATCTTGTAATCTATCATAAGTACGAGTGTAAATACAACTTAATTTCAATTTATTGTGAATGATTACATAATTAGCAAAGATAAAATTGCATATCAACTAATTTGGGTTTTCCAGATTTTATTGTAATTTATCGTTGCAGACGTTAAAGATAAAATGTAAAACGAAGGTGAACTGTTTCAATTTCCATATGATATATCTTAAATATGTGAAAATAATATATACTTTAAAAGTTATGAAATAAAATTAATGAAACAGACAAATTAAACATATAACAGCATATAGACACATAATACATGGTTGATTATACAACGCCTATAAATGAGTTTTCCAAGATTATTTCTGTTTTCAACATAAAATGTAAAACGATTAAAAAACAAAACAGAACAATATAAAATTTCAGTCAAAAGTACTTACTTAAGAGCATGAAAGCAATTACAATTGCCGCTCCATTCATTCCTTGTTTTCTACAGGAGGTCAAGTTTAAAAGAGGTTGCACTAAATTTTCGCCTCTGACGACAAACCCACAACGAAATACTGGGACACTATATCGTGAGTATTGTTATAGAAGAAGGACCTTTCTCAAGATAAAGTGTTCCGACAAATTTTATTTCTAAAGTTTCAAAATTATTACGGTTTTCGTTTGTTTCATTTAATGTATCTTTCTTTTGTTTCCTAAGGTCGTATTAGATTAATTTTTGGAAAATTATATTTTGGTCGTGAAATGAGGCAGTAGACACCTACATATTATTTAATATGATATGTATACATATATTTTATAGATAAGTTTATCGGGCTGACTGCATGTTGTTTCAAGTTTACAAGATAATCTATACATATAAAAAAAGGAAGTGTCTGTTTGTAATATAAAAATAACAGCTTTTTACCAAATGCTCATAGAAGTATATACGATACTGATGACAAAACATCAGTTACTAAAATTTTGTCTGTCTGTTTGTTCTGAGTAATCTCTGAAACCAATGGACTGATTTTGAAGGGACTTTCGCTGTTGGCGTAACTTAAGTTACTTTTGTTTTAGTAAATGTAATTAGGGTTTTTCACAAAAATTCAAAACCTAAGAAAGCATATGCAACTATTCAAGTTACATTTTTAAACATGGGTATAACCGCGGGGCACGACTTCTTTAAAATAAGCTCCTTTAAGAGTATGGTGCACAACGACAGATATGAAGGTGGTAGGACTCTTAGTAGTTTAACTTCAGGGGCACCACCGATGCACCTAATCTTATAACACCCCTTGTTGTAAGGGGGAGGCACGTGAATCGTTCCAACTGAGTCCTCAAGGCTAGCAATGTATGTGTTACCTACCTTAGGTAACACTTAAATCCTATGTAGCGGCAGTTGTCACTCATCAGCCAGTTACTCTGTAACATAACTCCTAATACAACAAAAACTATTTTTTTTCTCATGATATTATTTTTTACTTTAAGTACTTACATACTTTAAATAAAAAGCAATGATATGAGAAAACCTTTTTTACATTATTGAACAGAATTAATAGATAATTTACAATTAAACTACTTTGGTTAAAAAGCATTATCCAACAAGATTCTGGTCCCCATGTGCGCACTCCCACGGTTCTTAGTACCTAATCCGGTCTTAATCAAAATGGATCTCAACGGAACCTCATCCTTGGCTCGGGTCGTTTGAGTAAAATTGATTAATTTACCGATAATTTGCTGAAATATAACGGGTTTTAATCACGTTTTTACTCGTGTGTTTTTTTTTTATCGTTATAGTAATATTTTTTGGTGTTATCGTTTAATATGTCCATGATAGACTAAACAAAGCGAAAAAAGAGCCCTCCTTTTATGGAGATCTTTTAAATTTGGGGGAGAATAGCTCCTCCTATTTATGAATTTCCAGTATAATTTTCAATACTCCAATTTTTGAATTTTCGTCGTGGGATGGATGGACGTAAGGACTTGCATTTAGATTAGGGTGGTAGTGGGGATAGGGATGCCTCTCTATCCCATTTGCCATGTATATGCTATAAATTATCTATGGGCCAGATTTCATTCAAATCCGTAAGTTTAAACGTAAGTAGTAACAATGGTTTTAACGTAACAAACACACATCTTCACAATCTGAATCCTCACAATCACAATCAGAATTTATAATTAGTCATAAAATTATCTCATTATTTGTTGGCATTCGTCATCAAATACTTCAATAAAGCTTCTTTAGTTTCACAAGTGTAATTAATAGGTCTAATACATAGTAGTATTTGTATGAACGTCTCCTGGGTGATCAGATTTCTACGGCACTTCGTCCTCACTGGAATCGTTTAAATAAAATAAATTAATATACTTGTTTAGTAATATGTACTGACTGAAGTATTTTTGAACTGAAACCTTTTTATAATCATTATGATATTTTTTTCAATGACGATGAAAGGAAAATGCGTTGCGAAAGTTGTTGGCGGTACAACTAGATGGGGCTATACTCCTTTCTGTATTACGCGAACTATTTTACTTCGTCGCTTGTATAATAGTTGAAGTTTGGTATATGCGAAAGGTGTCTGAATATAGGCTGCAGTGATTACTTAATCGATTTTTGGAAAGTCTTATTTAATATTTTAGTTCAGAAAATAGAAAAGTGGGTGAGATCATTTTATTGCTGCTTAATACCATTCCAAACTCTCGTGAATGTCATACCTTAATTCGGTCTTAATCAAAACGGATCCCAGTGGAGCCTTCCTTAGCGTTGTTTGAGCGTAGCTTAATCACTTAACTATAATTTCTTGAAATATGACTTAAGAAATAAACTGAAATAATCTTAATAATAATGAGCATAAATATTTCAACGGTCTCAAAAGATCAGCAACGATAAATATATGCTTTAGGTTTTACGGATCTTTTGTATAATTTTATTATACATATATTATAAGCGGCGGGGTACCGTTAAGTTTAAAGACTAGATCCCCAACTAGCTAAATAGTAATTAAATTTTTAGAGTCAACTATTTTTAGCGCCTCACTAACATTTCAAAAATAATATTTTTTTATTAATAAAAGACCTACTCATGTAATTTATGGTAAGCCTATTAAACAGGATAATCTGATTGAAATAGCAAACGAGCATGCAATTCACCTGATGGTAAGTGGTTACTGCCGCCCATGGACATCTGTAAGCAACTTCCTATAGAACAGGAGTTGTATCTGAAGTCGATCACAGATACGTTGCTACTCCTGAGGACTGTGGTAGTCGCCTTATATATAAGTCCGGCAACCACACTCTGTCAGCGAAACGCAAAAATTGCTTCACGCTAGAAATAGGTGTGTATTGTAGTATAATAATAATAATCGATTTAGCTTTCTCTAGGTTTTACGAGTATACCAACTCACATTTCTGTCCAAAAGGCCCATTAGGTTCGTTATTTTGTACTTTGTACCTTTGAGAAAATCTGTTTTATGCGGCATATCCGATATTATTCGATATCACAATACACAAAAACATAATTTATACAATGAAAAAAGAACACGATTATAAAATATTAAGGATAATTCCGCCCACGCCCAATTAATCCAGACCCAATTTAAGGTGATCACAGAATGCGTAGGCGTACTAGTTATGTACTTGATACAGATATATTTAGGAAAATAATACTTTAATCTCGTTTACTAGGTTAATGAGTAACCTTGTCCCTGTAGTTCCGTGACCACAATAGGGCTACGGTATCCCCTGCCTGTCGTAAGAGGCGACTAAAGGGGGCTTCTGGGGTTGCGGGCGGCAAGAGAGGGAGCTCGAGCTGTTCAGCCAAGCGACTCCGGGAAGGACGGCGGCATGTGTGGTCGCATACCGTTGTAACATGTGAAGGCACGGTGATTGCAAATGCTCACCGGCAAGAGACCGTAAGGGGCATCGCGCTCGGAGGACTCCGGTTGCGTTCCGTTGGAGATCCCGGAGTCCCCCACGCAGCGCTGAGGACGGCCACCGGGGGGGGTTTTAGTGCGGTAAAAATCCCACATAAACCGGCGTTGCTCCCACGGGTACCTTTTGAAGGTACCCGACGCCTCGTTACAAAAAAAAAACAAGCTTAATGAGTAACCTATGTGTTAATCCAGGCCATAAACTATTTATTTGCCAAATTTCAGCGAAAACCGAATAAGTAGTAGTTTTTGAGTGAAAGAGTAACAATCACACATACATCTTCACAAACTTTCGCGTTTATATTATTAGTAAAATTAGCGAAATGTGTTTAATTTTCACATATATTTGTGGTTTTAAGTATAATAAAGAGACAATTCGAATTTTACTGAAGTAATACAAGAATCATACAAGAGACAAGTATGATAATCACTATCAAAATTAATTCCTTAAATTTTGGTTCTAAAAATCATCATGACTACGGCACTAAAATATTTTTTGGCTTAAAAACATTTAATTCCCATAAAAACTTAACGGCGCTTCTCTCTAATGACGACATTACAGCTTTGCAAAGTTGCAAATAAAAACGCGATAGACCAATTTTTTTAACGCTGTCGGAGTAAGAAGCTACATTCATGTTATAATGGTGTGAAAACCAGACACGGTGTGTCTTATACATCATCTTATTTTTACATACGCCATATGACTAGGAAAAGCATTTTTAAAATAATTCTGGGACATCCTTCTTTTGTATGATAAAACGAAGCCCTTTGCCCTAAGGAATATTTTATTAGGTTTCCTCAGAACAATCATTGTTTATGATTTCGCCCATTATTGTAAAGTACATTGTAAGTTTTTTGTACAAGACTGAAGTGGGAAAAAGAGTATGCAGACCACCTAAATGGCTACTATCGCCCATGGATATACGTAAAACAACTTCACACTGAACCGGTGTTCTATCTGAAGTCAATTACAGATGAGTTGCTACTTCCGAAGACCAAGACGTTCGCCTCATATGATAGTTACCAACCACGCACTTCCACGTAAACACAAGAACTGCTTAACGTTGGAAATAGGTTTGGCGTTGATACCTCCCCGGTCGTACCAAATACATTCGACTACCTGGTAAACTAGTTTTAGTAAACGTAATAAGGTGGTAGAACTCTGTGGTTCGACTCCGGAAGCATCACCGCCACACCTATTTCTGCCTAATAACAGTAGTGTTATGCGCTGCTGTGTTCTTGTCTGAAGCGTGGTAAGGAAGACATGCTTTTCCGAGGCATTCCATCTTAGTCCTCAGGGTAGCAACGCATCTGTGGCTGACTTTAGGTGACTTTGATCTTACCTAGGATTGATTACAGATGTCCATGGGCGGTAGTAGCCACTTACCATCAAGTGGGCTGTATGCTCGTCGCTATTTCCATACTATAAATAGAAAAACTCGTACTAGGAGCACTGATATTTTGTTTCATTGGACTTTTATAATATCTTGCATACTAGCAAGTGGCAAATAAACATGCAGTCTATTTGATGTAAGTGGTTACCGCTGTCTATGAATACCTGTAATTAATTGTGAATCGATCTAGATTATTACATGAGGTTGCATGCGTTGCTACTCTCCGATGCGTCTTTTCTAGCCAGAACACAGCAGCGCTACAATGCTTTTATAAACCACGAAGGGATTTACCGACTCTATCTTAATACAGAAAAGTAAAAAGATATATATACGTGATAAGTAAATAATCTTTTTTCTTTGGGAACACGATTAATTTATTATATTTTTCCACGCTAAATCATCTATAATTGTCAAGTCTATGTATGTGTTAATGGTGAGTAAGTGATTGAGTTTATCTGGATCTTGAAAGGATTTAAGATACAGTTCATAATAAAAGTAAGAGGAAAAATCATAAAAAATAGGCCACAAGGGTACACTTATTCTTGTCGCAAAAGCATGTCAATAATAAACATAAAAAATGTTTATAGTAACCGAAAATGGAATGTTCCATCAGAATGAGAACGTATGGAGGTTCTAGTTATAACTTAAGGGGCAAAGCTGTTAGTTGGTCGGTGTAGGGCTAAAGAGGCACCTGGTGTTTACTACTTTAATTACGTTACCCATTAATCCAAGTCACAGAACAGGGGTTGTCGACAGAGACGAATTGGTTCGTTTCGATATTTCAACTTTATGGGCGTACGACATAACCAACATTGTTTTAATTAATACGCTTGATTAAATAAATTAACTTAGTTAAGACCGTAAACGGAAAATAGTTCAATAGAAGGACTATTTGCGTGTTATAGAGAAAATGCTCCATTTTTTTCGATGCATTCGGTCAAACGTATTTGTTATTTAAGTATATTATATTTTATCGTGCTTTTAATTTAGTAGGGAATATTCTAAATTATTATGGTCCAAATTATTTCAAATGTATGAGGTAAACTTATATAAGGAATATAATAAAATTAATTATTACGATGGAGTGTATTTCTCACAGATCAATTTTTATTTAAGCCATTTCTATATTGTTAATAAGAATAATGTTTTGATAATTCCAATTCTTATTAATTACGAGCTTTTTCCCGCGGCTCCACCCGTTTGGGTCATGTACCACGATAAAAAGTATCCTATTTTTCAATCAATACCATAAACTATCTGTGTGCTAAACTTCATTCAAATCCAATCAGTAATTCTTGCGTGAAAGAGTACCAAAAACACACATATGTATGTATAACCTCATAAACTTTCGCATCTATAATATTAGTAAGGCACAGTTCCCTGGCTCAATTAAAAATTTCATATACAATCTATACATATAAAAATAACATCTTTTACCAAATGCATATGGTAGTATATACGATACTGATAACAAAACATCAATTACTAAATTTTTGTCTGTCTGTTTGTTCTGGGTAATCTCTGACATCACTGGACCGATTTGGACGGGACTTCCACTGTTAGATAGCTTATGTCATAAGGCGTAATTTAGGCTAATTCTATTTTAAAAGATGTAATTAGGGTTCCGCACAAAATTTTAAAACCTAAGAAACCGCGCGCGCTCTTCGCGCACGCAGCCACCGTCATATGTGTAACTGTGTCAAGTCAAATTTTTTAAACGCGGGTATAACCGCGGAGCTCATCTTGTAATAAATAATAATAGAAATGAAAATGATTTATTGCATTAAAAGTACATAGTTTTACAATATTTTTGGGTACCCCCTTTTAAGTATGTTTAGATACCTGCAATAGGGGGCCCCGCTCTCCTCTTCTATAATTTCTGAGTTCTACAAAGTATATAAATTACCAAGTATATTATACTAAAGTAAATAATTAAATATTATACATAGAATTAATCTAATTTATTTACTACATTATAGTAATATGCTTTTTTTATTAATATATAGATTACTCTAAAACATAAAACATAAACGCTTTCTACACTCATAGCCCAACAGTAGGATTTTCTCCTGAATCGTGGTTGCCATGGACACACAAAGAGGAATACACAAACATATACCCATACCCAGCACAGAACAGAAATCTAAACTCATTATTCAGATGTCTGTCTGGCCGGCGATCGAACCCGGGACCCACTGCGTGTTAGACCGGTATGGTGACCGCCACGCGGGTCGTCAAAACTCTGGTAAATTATAGCATTTTATCTAGTACATTTTGCATTATTACTCTATATCTCTGGTACAATCTAAAAACATGTTAACATTACTTTCAAACATTCATCAGTACGTCACATACCGAGGTTGTTTTTGCAAGTGCTATGAAATCAACAGCCGTGTAATGACCCTTCCACGTCTTATAAAGTCTTTTCAACGCTTTTATGTATAAATTATATCCCTTTGCATTCACGTCGAGCATAAAAGTACCTTTACATTTATTTTCAACGTTTACTTTTTTAGATAATCACAAGAATATGCCTACTTGTGTAAAATGAGATGGGGAAAACTTTATACGTGAGTAATTTAGGCAGGACGGAAGCAGAGTTAAATACTTCGTTAAGCGTGTTTAAAAATCGTAATTGAAGTCTGCTTCATTTGGGTCGCGAAGTAAACGTTGGGTTTGCGGTTGGAAATAATACAAAAGTTTTGTTGCTTAATTTTTTGAAGTGAGTAATGTAGGCACAAACTTACCAGTGAATATAAAACGGGGGAGGATAAAAGTTCCCGTTAGAGGTCGTAGCCAGCGTAATCCGACAGTTTTCCGATGTATGTACTCGTATCCCCTCTTCGCCTTCGAGTAGCGGGAACAAGGAAATATTCGGAGATTTACTTGATTTGTGTCCAAATAATTGGCATTTGTTGTTTCAATGTTATTTGTAAGATTATCTTTGTATTCAAATATAAAATAGATCTTAATTTCTAAAGTCTATCAGGTTTTGAACAAAACGATATCAATTTTATAACAACGTTTAACATTTGTATAACTGAAAAAAGATATTTTCGACCAGAATTGTACAACACGCTCTACCACTGTTTATTTAATTACGACTGCATTGTTTTCTATGTTCCATAGAAAGACTTACTGAACACTGAATTTTATACTCTTGTAACAAATCTACGTCAGGCCACTGGCGATAATCCAAGAGTTTGTGTCCTTTCAGGATTGGTTCCGGAATGCATAGCAACTTGTATCCAGTATATCTACACCGGAACGACGCAACAGAGGGAAGTAATTTACATGTTCAATGTTCTGTACATTATGCTTCAGTCTGTTAAGTTAATGCTTAAATATTTTTTATATACACAATTTATAACTATATCTGCATAATAATAATAAGAGCAGTGTGTGGTAAGGGAGATATATTTATCCGAGGCGTTCCAGCTTACTCCTTAAGAGTAGTAACGCATCTGTGACTAACCTCAGGTAAGACCTTATTTTATCAGAGATTAATTAAAGATGTCCATGGGCGATTTGCGGTCGGTGCCGGGACCAGCTGGGCGCTGAACCCTAGGTGTCCGTTCGCGAGTGGTGTAATTCTCACCCAACACCGCTCCTTTAACCGGTCTTGGGCAGCGGTTGCGCTATTTTGATCAGCTTGCGCAAGAAGAGCAAGAAACCGAAGGCTGGGCATACCTATCCACTTAAAGCGGCAGAAGAGAGGGACGGAAGATATGAAAAGGGACTGGAAGAAAAAATCTGCGTCTACCCTCAAACAAGCCTTGGATGAGTTTGTGGCCCGATTGGCGCGCCGCATGTACGAGCGCGCTGATGACGGACCACATGCACATCTTAGAGGGTTCACGCCTTTTTACGCTCGATCCCTCAAGGGGCGCCCGCTCCTGGACTGGTGTTCCCCAACCACTAGGGGGCCTAAGTCTGCAGTAGCAGCCTAGCGCGACCACTGAAGACGCTACTCTGTACAGCTACCCAACGGTAGCCAATAACACTGGTGGATAG
>MOOZ01000899.1:1873279-1885226 GCA_002930495.1 Cecropterus lyciades | reverse complement strand
TAATAACAGCAGTGTTATGCGCTGTTGTGTTCTGGTCTGAAGGGTGTGGTAAGACATACTTTTCCGAGGCATTCCATCTTAGTCCTCAGGGGTAGCAACGCATCAGTGGCTAACCATAGGTGAGACTTTGATCTTACCTACGGTTGATTATAGATGTTCATGGGCGGCAGTAGCTATTTACCATCAGGTGGGTTGCATGCTCGTTTGCTACTTCCATAAGATAACAAAAGAAAAAAACTTCACATATAATTTGTTCTATTAAGTTGGTTACAGATGGTCATGGGCAGAAGTGATTACTTAGTATCAGGTAAACTGCACGTTTGTTTGTTTTTTCAATCTTATAAAAAGTGTCTGTTTAACTAAACTTCAAACCAGATATTGACAGAAAATTCTTTTGGCAGACATAATATGCTGGCTTCCTCTTACGTACTGTTAGACACAATACATTACTATTTAGATTTGTTTTTTTTTTAATAGTCTAAAGTAGCCAACGAGCATGTAGTCCACCTGATGGTAAGTGGTTACTACCGTCCATGGACATCCATAAGCAGCTTCATATAGAACGGGGGTTCTATCTGAAGGCGATCAAAGATGCGTCGCTACTCCTGAGGACTAAAATGGTCGCCTTATATAAGTGAGCCGGCAACCACACCCTGTCATTGGATTGCTTCACGGTAAAAATAAGTGTGGCGGTGTTACTTCCCTGTCGAACTACACTGGTTCTACCACCTGGTAAAATGGTAATTTGTTCGCTTATACAGGCGTTTGTGCGTGAAAGTTAAGTAAACGGCGTAAATTATTCATATTATAATTAGTCTTAAAACAATATTATGAAATTTACTCCCATAAAATAGTTGTTTGTAACTAAACTATTCATACGATGTTTAGGACATCGCAGCTTACATTACATTGTACCGCGTCAAGTTGCAAAAACCTATCAATACTTTCGAATATAGTTCATGAGACATACATGTTGTATAAACATACTAAATATTATTTTTAGATTTTATAACAGTTTATGAAGTGATTTTTGTAAGGTAGTAAGACCAGTATGGTTTGACCAGTGAGAAGCCACCATCTCACGTACTTGTAGTGTGAAACAGTTCAGTTTTAGGAGGAGGGTGTTGATGCTACTTGACTCAAATACGAGGTGACCATCTAGATTCTCACGAGCGGCAACAAATCTGTAATTGACCTCAAGTAGAGTGCCCTGTTTTATGTAGAATTGGTTACAGATGTTCATGGATTGCGATGACAATATACCATCAGATGGACTGCGTGTTCCTCCTTTTCAATCTATTTAAAAGTTAAATAGATTGTAAACAAACTTTGATTGTGTATAAAGTAAAATCTTATATATAAAATTCTCGTGTCACAATGTTAGTTACCTTACTCCGTCGAATTTACTGATTTTTACCAAATTTTATATGCATATTCAATAGATCTGAGAATCGGTTTCTATCTATTTTTCATACCCCTAAGTGATAAGGGTTGTTCACCCTTAACATTTTTTTTAAATTTTTGGACAATATTTTTTGTTTTTATTTTTCTATAATGTGGCATTAGAAAATACATACAAACCTAAATGTTTACCCTTTTATCACCAACCCCTATTTTTTAAGAGCCATTTTAGTAATTTAATCATTTATATGGAAAAACAACGTTCGCCAGGTGAGGTAGTATGTATATAGAAACTTAAATTGCATAGTCTAATAACCGCTCGTCTATGACATGTGTAGGTCAGCAACCTGTTGTA
The DNA here is from genome assembly GCA_002930495.1 of Cecropterus lyciades. NCBI lineage: Eukaryota > Metazoa > Arthropoda > Insecta > Lepidoptera > Hesperiidae > Cecropterus > Cecropterus lyciades. The sequence goes on along the minus strand of MOOZ01000899.1, from coordinate 1,883,470 downwards.
GAACAACGTGGTATGCGCTCCAAATGCCCTCTCAAGCAGAGAGAAGGCCACTGGCCAGGGAGGACAATACTTAATTGCGATTACATTCCAGTCTAGTTTTGATTATAATCGCTAGTAATATCCATAAGATTTTCAAATTTATCTTGATTTTTTTAGGTACAACAAATAAATAAGTTACTCGTATAAGATATTTTAATACGAGATAAATTGCAGAGTCCAATAGTTTTTATGTGTAAAGGAAACACAAATTTAAATATAATTGTTACGTCTTTTTCTTTGACTTTTTGCTTTCTTAATGAAAAACCATTAAATACAGTAGATTTTATTATTATGTTAGAATAAAGGCGAATAGATTTTTTTAATTGGAGTCTTTTTTATTTATTACAGTAAGTAAGGTTAACGAGCAATAATTTCTTAGGTACATATTCTATTATTAAAACCCGAAACTTGCGGATATGTAATTTAAATATGATGATGACATTTAAATTATAAAAAATAATTTGATATAAATTTTACATGTATTCAACAATGCCGATGCAATATAGCTAATGTTCAATATTGTCGCACACAAATCGACAACAAACAGCAAATCCATGGCGAGATCACAGGTAACAAGTTCAATTACTGGGTAAATTACTCGAAATTTACCAGAGTGTGCAACTCAATTTGCTCGAAAGCAAAGCACCGATCGTCGGAATATTACAATCACATGTCGCAATTGTGACGGATATGGTGATATGGAACATTTAGATATTAGCAGAATCAAAATCGAACGCAACAAGTGACGAAATAATAATAACGCTTTATAAAAACAATGTTGCGTGTATTATTCTATTGCAAAAGCCAAAACAATAGCAGTTGCGTTAAATTCATTTGTTCCTTTCGTGCGAGCTTATTGCTTAAAACTGAAGATAGGAATTTTCGATAGTCGGTACCTGGGGAAGTAATTACACGTTTGCACGGACATAATTTTTGATGACGAAAAAATATGAAAGTGTTCTTTTGCGAAGTGGTTTTATATAGCGTTTAGATCGATACGGCTCGCTAGCTATGATACATGTACCATTATCTACCCCGTATTGTTAATATTGTTTTTGCTGATACAAATAAACTTCTTCATTGACTTTATTATGTATTAAGTTTGTCAAATTTGAACACAATAATGATATCAGCTCTATAATAAACAAAACAGAGTGATGATTGTAACTAAATACATATTTATTAGAGTATGACAGATACATTGTTGCTATCAAGTCCTTACATATACCATTTTAATCAATTTATCACACAATTTATTGTACATTGCTTCATTGATTCAAACAGACTATAAAATATCTAATTGACTTTAATTGACACGTGCACGCCAAATTTAACACGTTGTACTTCGTTAAAAGTTAACCGAATTTTATTTGCACTTTATTACCTTTCGATATCTCAACGTTAGTTGCGAAATGCAGTAAATTCTATGACTAGTGCCTAATAATAAGTTTGTTTGTTGTAGCCTATCAGTGTGTGGGTATGACCTAATAAGTTGGCGAGTAAATGGAAAGGTGTGGCAGGCCTGGACCGGTTTAGTTATGTTATCCTTGTGTTAAGTGTAAGGCGAGCCAGTGGTTATAGGGCTGTGGAGAATGCGGACACTACCCACAAGCGGGGACCTTGCGCAGCAGGAAGTGAACTAGAGCAACTTTTTAATGCTAAAAATAAGTGCTATTAAAAAAGTGACATGTCTTTTTTGTGGACAAAGAACTTTTCGGAGCTGTGTGCGCTCCGTTGCTAATTGACATTTAAATATATATTTTGTCTGTAACTTAGTTTATAAGATATGGACTTTTGATTTTGATCTTGAAACTGCTAAGGCAGGAAGGAAGCTAATAATTTATTAAAAGAGAGAAAGTATTAAATGTAGGCATATAAATAAAAGACGGCTACTAAAAATAATTTTGATTACGTTTTCAAATAATAAGTGAAGACAGGACACAAATGAAACAAATAATAATTTACATAATTCTAAATTTATTTACAAGTTTGTGTCCGTCAATCGCATTTCTATTCGTTAATTCCTCGACAACAAAAAACAACCAACACTTTTACATGTTCATAAACACAATATCACAGCAAAACAACAAAGAAATGCTTTCGGAGCAATCGAGCACCGCGCGGCGCTGCCTGTCCCGATGACTCGACGATTTAACACTTGATATTTACGATACGTCAAGCTCTACAAATCGTCGAGGCCTCTCCTATTTATAAATTAGCTTTAAACTTTGTGGAAGGAGTATGTGTAGCCGTCAGGTGCTCGGTTCAAGCTGAATTTGCCAGGAGGGAAGAACCGGGATGGCGGCGGCGTGGTGGGCTCGTAGTACTGTTGGCGAGAGGGCTCAGGAGCGGAATACTGCTGGGGAGCAGAATATTGCTGCGACTGCAATCCACTGTACTGAGCTTGCTGCACACCTGGGTAGATGTTGTTTGATTGGTACTGAGGTTCAGGTTCGTAGCGTGGCTGAGATTGGTATTGAGGCTGGGGCTGAGGCTGGTACTGAGGCTGAGGAGCTCTATATTGCTGTTGAGGCGCGACGTAGTTCTGTTCGTATAATTCGGGATGGTACTGTCCATCGTCTTCGTTGGGTTTTCCTCCGTAGTTGCGGGGTGCGGCCGGAGCAGTGTATTGTTGAGGAGCACTGTACTGGGGGGCCTTGTAATCTGGAGAGTTGTATCGTGGGTCTGGGGTGTAACCGGGTGTGGGTGCAGCAGCTTGAGGCGCGGTGGGGATGTGGTCACCAATGGCTTGGAATCCATTTTTACCGGCAACGTAGTTCACGGTCTTCCTCTGACCGCTTGGGTCAATGTACGAGTAGCTGCCACGTCTGTTGCCATCGGCGTCAGTTTCTTCCTTGAAGTTAATTCCATCTTCCTGTTGATACGCGGCACCGAACGCTCCGTTTCCACTGAGGTACCGGGCTTCCTGAACGATGGCTGCCGTTTTCGGGTCACCAGCGTATTTCGGGACGCGTCTTCCACCACCTTCTTGCTGACACGCGACCGTCGCGATCAAAACGGCACATACCATGAGCCTGTACATTTTGCTTAAATGTTCACTGCTCGCGTGAAAGTAACAAAGTGTGTCGCTGCGGGTGGCTGAACTTGTTTTATACGACGAGTGAAGGCCTTGGCGGGTATTGGAAGGGCTCGTGGGTGCGACCGCGAAAAACTTATATGTGCCTACAATACGTCTCGTGGTATGTATGGTGCGTATATCAAGGAAGTGACATTAAAGAAATGCGGGTGTCGTCCCTTGGATTGGTCGTCGAACTAGTTTAAATGTCAAATAATAAAAATCCTCCGGATTATAAAGATCAATATTTGGACTCGATTTATTATACTTCAGACCTCGCTACTATTTGTTAGTGTTTTTGTACGCAGTGTCAAATTTTTATGCGCCTTGCTATGTTCCTACGTATGATCATGTCTGAGAATAGTTTATTGTGTAACTTTTTTCAAAACAATGAAGATAATAAGATAATTAGTTGCGATTTCACAGCAGATTATCAAAGTTATACAAGAGCAAATAGACACTAAGTTAATTTTGTGTCAGTGTCTTTGAGCAACAGTTTTAATGAGCTAGGCTTAAGTGCATTAATTAATGTGCGTGAGACAATATTAAATTCACTGACAAAGAAGGTATCACGCAATTATTTTTCTTCATGAGCGTACTAATTTAGCAGTATCTTTCTTATATTACAATTAGTAGTTAGTAATAAGAATATAATATTTTAATTGTGGTATTAGGTGGTAGAACCCTTTGCGGTCTGATTCCGGAAGGATCACTACCACAACTATTTCTACCTAATAAAAGCTTTCTGTTCTGAAAGGTGTTGTAAGGGAGATATAGTTATCCGAGACGTTCCCACTTTGTCTTAGAAGTAGCAACACAATGGCCAATGTCAGATAAGACTGATCATATCTTGGGTTCATTACAGAATTTATTTGCGGCAGGATCTCTTCCCATTAGGTGGACTGCATGCTCGGTTGCAATATAATAAAATATAATAATAATAAATAATAACGCAATACTCGCTGTATATGGCATGCGTTGCAATGCCATATAAATATAATGATAAAAAATTAAAAAGTATTACTTTTGTCACTTTGGTTGACTCAATATCAACTTTAAGTAGAAAACAGTATTTATTCATCACATCAGGAATGGTTCATGTATATATAGATCTTTAGAATCCTCGCAGGTGTTCTCAGAACACTTTACAAAAGTTTTATCACAATCTGATCCATGGTTTCGCAACGCATAGACGAACATACAAACATTGATTTTTATTTGTATAGATTTTCGTTATTCAAATAACTTTTAGTCGACGATATTACTTGTAATGTTATTTCTGTACTAACTCAACATATGTTAGTATTAAGAGCTACTATATTTTTGTTTGAAGGGTGTGGTAAAGGCGAAACTTATTGCGTTGCGTTGCAATTTATCTCAGGATTAATACATCCATGTCCCAAGTAAGACCATTACTTATACAAACGAGATTCAATTACCTTCATACTCCAATTAGACTGCATACAACTTAGTTGTTGTATCACAATTTGTATCGCTTTGTATGTTGTATGTTTATGTTACTCCTAAATTCAGGTTTGAAGCTGTGGCAACTATTTGTGCGTCACCGACACTCTGTAAGCACGTGGATGTTAGCCTTGCGACGGGTTGCATAATTTGTTGTATGAATATTACTTATAACGTGTATATTATGGAACTAGCTCAAAGTTTAATTGGTTGTACGGGAAATAGATGCGAATTATGAAATTCGTGTTCTAGTCTGCAAGCCCGAGGTCCAAAGTATAGTTCAAGAGGTCAACGTTCTAGTATAGTTCAAGAGGTACGGGGAAATAGTTCCGTTGCAGGTATTTCTACTGTGAAGCAATTTTGCCTTACGATTGTTCACACATTCCCTCAGGAGTGGCAACACACCTGTGATCGACTTCAGGTACACCTCTGCTATCTGAAGTTAGTAAGAAATGGTTATAGACTTATACAGAAATGGTCACCACTTACCATCATAATTATGGACTGGGATGCTTATTTCTTTCTCCAAACAATAATGAAAATACCTGGTGTGGAAACTGTGCCTGAACATTCTCCTGAACGTAATTAGGTATATAACTTACTGCCCATCAAATAAATGCATTGATGGGCAGTAAGTACGAATATTTATTTATAATTTAGATTCGTAGATAAAAAAGATCCGTATTTCGTTTAAGTTAATGTTGAAAGTAGGTCAACTACTTCTACTCGAATAGAAAATGTTTGCTATAGTCCATAATGTGTGTCTATTATACAATATCCTACATTTGATTAGGAGCTAACTTCGATAATTTATCAACCTTGTTTATGTATTATTATGTAACTGTAACTTAGTAAAGCATGAATTGTAGTCATATTTTATGATAAAATCTCTGCTTTATAGCTAGGTTTGTGACATAGATGTTTTACTTGAAAGAGTGGCGTCAGTTGTTTGCTAACATTAGTTCCTAATGGCTGGAAACACTTTAATTATGGTATTACAAATACGTACCCAAACGTTAATTTTCTGGTTCTAGTCTTCGTAAACAGTACCTACATGTTTAGGTATTACTAAGTTATTTATCATATTCTGATTAATCAGTAAAATAAGGAGGCCAGAAAATCAATACATTGCTAAATTATTTACAGATCTAGGCATGTGATTTTATTGACGACATAATATATGTTATACAATAACATTAAAAAAAATCAAAAATATTTAAATAACTTGGGTAAATTCTCATATTTTTAAAAACAGTCTTGGCAGTTTATTTAAACCTGTAGTAGAAGAGTTCCATCTTAGAGCTCCATACTTAAATTATGTCTATTTAGGATTCTACTCAATAGTGTTTTTATAAGTATACGTAAGTACATACATAAATACTTATATCATGTATATATGTTCCAAAACTCAACGACAGTGACGGGCCAGTTTGTACCTGTTTTGAAAAAAAAAAAAGATTGATAATAATAATACGAACTTTTATGAAAATATTAAAATCGACCCCATACACTAGGTAGACTTTTTAGTCACTGTGCCTACAAATCAATCAACTCTGCAGCGCTCTCCTTTACACATGTTTTTCTTAAAAACAAGTCAAAGAGTAATAATAAGCCTATGAGATATCCATTTAAATAACAAAACGTGTACTAATTGAGTCAATCCGCGATCGCACAGCATTGTCTTACTTTTTCTCAGAGAATAGTGCGCCCAGGAGAGACGATGACGATGATAGTCTAGTACAACATGCATCGCTTCAGCATGCATGCGTGCACGCGTAAACCTTTATACGTTTAATTAAGAAATATATACTATACATATGTTGAAGGTTGTTTAAACCTGGCTTATCAAGTTGAATTCACATTTATTCACAATTTCCAGGCAAATAATTTCCTCACGACACTACGATACAAATGTAGTGTTCAATTAAAAGCGTTCAAAGTTTTATTGGCTGCCATATTTTATTATGGGCGTATCGTGAAGCAATAAACTATTTAATATTTAAATTTTATTCAGAAGTGCAGCAGCATCGTCTCTTATATGGTAATAAGGAACATCCTAACACTATTTCCTGTATATTTTATGCTTCCGTATTTTCTTTTTGTTGCTCATATCCATTTTTCAATTCAATACGCTTCTTATTTCTCGTAAGAGCATATTACCATGCTTCGATCGCTATATTTAGTTTCTAAAGGCAAAGAGATATCTCGTGGATACTTGCTTGCAATTTTTTTTATACGGATGTTAGTGTATATTAGTAACCTACAAAAGTTTAACCAACAACGACGATACAGTTCCAAGTTGAAAAAAAAAACTTTTTTTTTTAATATGTAATCAACCCCAGATAAGATCAGTGTCTTACCTGAGAATAGTCACATATGCGGTGCTGAGGACTAAGTTGGAACGCCTCAAATAATTGTATCTCATTTACCACACTCTTCATATTAGATCATAACAGCGTATAAATTGTTATTAGACAGAAATAGGCGTTGCGGAGGTGCTCCCGGAGTCGAAAAATCAAGCGTTCTACTACCTTTATTATTTAAGTTACTTCTTATTTATTATGCTACTAAATTTTAACCAAGTTTCAGTTTTGAAATCTTTCAAAATTCATTCGCCACTACCTCTATACATATATACTTAACTAGGCATGACCCCCATATTATAAGTACTTATAAAAATACAGTCAAAGATCACCGGTTCACAACTTTTGCCTCACCCTATAGTAATTAGTAATATATAGTAATATGTATTATATCAAAAAGTCTTTACATTTACAAACCGACGATACCGCTTCCAAAGTTAACCATAATTCTAATACCAACGTCCGTTAATGAATGTACATGTTATAAACAGATCGGTTCCATTACGCTTAAAGGTCACTAGTTGCCCGTAACCAAGGTCTGGCCGATTTGGTATGCAACTGAGCTATCCAGTTCCGTCGATATAAATTAGACCAATTATTTATACTCACGAGTACTAAGCCACTTGCTAAAGACAATATTCTAACGATATTACTTGCGTCTAAGGTTTTACTTGTTTTTATTTATGGTTATGTGATAATTAATTGTAATATGACAAATTACCGCTTTTATATAAAGATCACTTAGTGTTGTCGGCGACGTGATTGTTAATTAAAAGATATTGCGATGAATGGTGTAGTATATGGTATACTTTATCAACAGGCAAAACAATTGCTAAATGACTAAGTCCTGCCTACATTTGGCCTATATCAAATCTTTTCTTATATTGTAAATGCGAAAGTTTGTAATAATGTATGTGTGTTTGTTGCTTTTTCACGCAAAAACTACTAATTGGATTTGAAAAACATTTGGCACATAACTAATTTATGGCCTGAATTAACGCAAAGGATACTTTTAACCGTGATACATAACCCAAGCGGGCAGATCCGCAGGAAAAAGTTAGCATACAATAATTCTATTTTAAGATTTTACGTAATCAAATATTTTATATTTTTGTAGAGAAACGCTAACAATGGACTTATACGAGTGATCTATTCAAATTCAGAGTCGTATTTAAGATGAAAATTGACTATATCGTCTTACTGGTCTAGATTAGGCATCAACTCAACATAACTCTACACACTATATGTTTATCAATATTGATATCACTAAACAGGAAATGTTACTGAACTGCTCGTCTCAGTCCATTTACTATTCTTTGATGTTTACTCTTAACTATTTCTTCAGACAATAATTCTAATACACATGAATATAAATTAGGCGTAGAAGCAGGCAAAAAGACAGCAATAAAGATAACTAATATAACGAAAAGGGACCATCTAAGAAAAATATATTGCTGACAAAACAGTAAAGATGTTATGATAACTTGTATCACTATTGGTACAATGTAAATCAGGGTTCCGTACCCACAGAGTAAAAACTATTACTAAGACTCCGCTGTCCGTCTGTCCGTTTGTCTATCACCAGGCTGTACCTCATGATCAGTGATAACTAGAAAATTGAAATTTTTACAGATGATGTATTTCTGTTGCTGCTATAACAACAAATAAAAACAGAGTAACATAAATATTTAAGGGGGCTCCCATACAACAAACGTGATGTTTTTGCAATTTTTATAGATAATTGTAAGATTTTTATAGATTTTCTAGATAATTGATTTTATAGATAATGGTACGGAACTCTTCATGCGCGAATCCGATTCGCACTTGGCCGGTTTTTTGTCCTAGTTTAGCCTAAGATGTAGATGGTAGATAACGTTAGTAATGTCTACTGGCCTATTACCCGCCTCATAAAATTTAATTGCGAAATAAAAATTTCATTGTCTTATTCATAGGTTACAAAAGTTTAAAGCCTATAATTTTAAGCTAATTTCAATAAAATTACTTACAATGAAATGAATAAAAAAGTCTTTCGTTTTTTTTTCATACTGTTTTTTTTAAGTTATCGATTAAAACAAATATATAAATGTTTCCTTTTTATTAGTATCTATTTTATTTAACGTATCCGTTTAACCTGGAGTTTAATCGGCGCTTTCTAAGTGTTAAACTGTGACCGATTAATTTATGTATACAAAAGCAACGTTTTTAAATAATAAATTTTCATTCAAATATCGAGTATTTTTATCTTAATGTTCATTATTACGTATACGTCTTGTGTTTCAAGAGATTGCTCCCTATTTCTTTGGCGTCGTTAAATATGCCTTTTGTGTTGAAAGCGGGTGTTATTTCAACTTCTTACCCGAATTAACTTTTTGCGTGAACTTCCTTGTATTGTGTATAGAGTGGTTCTTTCTTGATTAATTATTATCTATGTAAGGCTTAGAAAATGTATAAAGATGTAAGAGCACTGGAAAATGTTTTGTTATAACAATTATTATATTTTTGTATGATTGAAGTATTAAATGATAATGCAGTCCATCTGGTGGTAAGTGGTCACTGCCTCCAATGGTCATCCATGACCTACTTCTGTAAGACAAGACAGAACAGGTTCTACCAGAAGCCGATCACTGATACGTTGCCACTTTTGAGAACTGGCATACACCTTTGATATAAGCCAGCCGGCAACCACACCTGTCCACTGAAACTTTCACGGTTGAACCATACCAGTTCTACTACCTATTACTAATTCAATTCCATGCAAATTTGATTAAAATCCAGGAATCAAAAATCAATCATAACACATTTCTCGATGCTCGGAAATACTTATCATAATTGTTACCTATGCATTTTGAATGAACTTGCATAATAGTTATTTATGTTTATAGTTTATATTGATTTTAAACAAATATTTTAGTTCACTTATCCACTTGTGATCGAATTTAGATATAACCGCTATTCTAGATGAAGTTGCTTACAGATGTCTATGGGCGGATGTAAGCACTTACCATCACGTAGACTGAATGCCCGTTTGCTTCTTCATTCTGATGAAAAAGAAATCGTACGTACATGCATATATTAAGTAAGCTTAAAAAGTATATTTTTATGTATTCTTAAAGTCGCGTAGTAATTTGATATAATAATATATTGGCTTTTTATCTATACATATAAATAAAATTGAAGTGTCTGTTTGTAATATCAAAATAACAGTTTTTTACCAAATGCATATCGAAGTATATACGATACTGATAACAA
>MOOZ01000899.1:1850891-1868312 GCA_002930495.1 Cecropterus lyciades | reverse complement strand
TCCTGTGGGTGTAGTTAAACGCTACGGAGATGACATGAGGGTTTGGGGTGTGATGAGCTATGAACTAGCAACGCGTTAATGCTTGACTACTATTTTAACATCTATGTATTTTAGAAAATCCATAGTTGCGCGGATATCTTTAACCAAACCCAACGACAATTTTGTTGTCTTTATATGTTTACAAAAGTAGCACGGAACATTTGAATCACATCCAAGCTAAATTTTCTAAAGCTAAATGTTTCCATACACGCTTGATTTTAATGATAATGCAAGACTAGTTTAGTGACGTCATTCTAAAATCAATACAGTGGACACTCCAAAATGGACCGGATTAATGTTTTATAACATTGACTTATTATGGGTATGAAATGGAAAGCTTTCTGAAAAGTAAAATACCTAAAAGCTTGCTATTAAAAATATTTTTTAAATATATTTTTTGTCACAGATTCAAATAATACAGATAGAATTAAATCACTTGGAAACTCTTAATATCATATCATTATGTTATAGTCATAAAAGCACAGTATCCGACAAGTCAGTCTGATGTGAAGTTGAATTCGTATGAATTATGAAACCGGTTATGTAACATACATAATTATACAACTTCCTATTAATTATAAGTTTGCGTTCACATTTTTATATTAATTTACTTAATACAAATTAAACAGCATGCTAGCCTAGTGGTGAACAATTTGTTCTGTTTAAAAATATGCTAAGTGGCACAAGGAATTATAGCAGCGTTAGCAGACGAGCTACTTTTAGAAACTGCGATTTGCGTTTTGGCGATTGTATCGATGCTGCGTTAAATTTCAATAGCTGTGACCGGCGTTTAAACAGATGCAGAGTGCAGTGTTCGATTGCTATATCTGGCATCTAAAAAGGAGCTATATCAACGATCAACCTTTCTAAAATTCGCATGTCTGCTGAGGCCGTCAGAGCAGTTTGAACTTTGTAACTTATAGATGCCTTGTTGTCTATATACATGCAATCTTTGTGAACAAAATTACATTTGACCTGTCTGTACAGTGTAATGCATGTAATGAATGTAATCTTATATTTAAACATGTAAGTACTCCATTCTATTATAGCATTCTAGAAACCAGCAGTGAGAGAATAATGTATGTCTTTTATGAATACAACACACTACGCTAATACTGATGTTAACAGATGTACAGAGAATCATATTGAATTAATTATTGGAAGGAGTATCATTACATCTTACTAATATATAAATACGAAAGTTTGTGAGGAAATATATGTCATTGTTACACGTGTCTTTTCACGCAAAAACTACTGATCAGATTTCACTGAAATTTGGCACACAGATAGTTTGTGACCTAAAATAGAACATAGGATACTCATTACCGTGATATATCTGACCAAAGCAGGTGGAGCCACGGAAATAACCTAGATTTTTACGTCTTTTTTCACTCCGTTTTAGCAGTCTACCTTTTTTTTTTGTTCTCGAGGGGAAAACTTTCAAAAGATACCCAACGCCGTGGGAGCGACGTCGGGTTATGTGGGATTTTTACCGTACTAAAACCCCCCCGGTGGCCAACCTCGGCGTTACGAAGAGGACTCCAGGATCTCCAAAGGAACGCAACCGGGGTCCTCTAAGCGCGTTGCCCCGTCGGGCTATATCCAGGCAGTCTATCTAATGGTGAGTGCCCACTACCGTTCATGAATATGTGTAATTAACCCCAGATAAGATTAGAGGTATGAGCCTGACGTGGGCCATAGATGCCGAGGTCTAATTTGCAACGCTTCGCATACATATCTTTCCCTTACTACACACTTTTAAAACCAGAACACCACAGTGCTACATTGTAGTAATATTATTAGGCAAAAAAGTCGTATTGTTCATACAAAGGAAAATATGTTTTAGGTATAATTTTTTATTTATTTATAATATGTATGTGCCGTTTTTATCGATGACTTGTTGCCATCTTGTGGGTAGTGCCATGATCCCATTCCTGTAGAAAATTTGTGATATTTGATTTAAAAAAATCTGAAAGGCAGTGTTCACAGTGTTCTTTTGAGGTTAGCTTTATGCTTTCTAAAGAGTTCTGTAATGACCGAAACAGGTGGAAATCTGATGGAGCAAGGTCAGGTTTATACGGAGGATACATCAACACATCCCAGCCAAGTTCTCTCAATTTTTTGCTGCGTGGCTATAGATGAGTGCGGTCTGGCGTTGTCATGGTAGAACACCACGCCCTTCCTATTCACCAGCTCCGGCCGGTTTTTCTCAATAGCTTTTTTTTCCCTCTTCAGTTGCTGATAGTAGAGGTCAGAATCGATAGTTTTACCCGGTGGCAAAAGCTTATAGTGGACGAATCCTTTCCAATCCTACCATACACATAGCATCACTTTGTTCCGAGTCAGGCCGTGCTTTGCCACGGTCTGTGGGGCTTGTCCATGCTTCGACCATGATTTTTTTCACACATTCTTATCGTAAGTCACCCATTTTTCATCCCCCGTAATCAAGTGTTTAAGAAATGGTTCGGAATTGTTAGCTTTCAACAAAGAATCGCAAATGGAAACACGTTGCATTAGGTTTCTCTCAGTGAGATCATGTGGTACTCAAATGTCCTCATCTTTTACACTAAAATTTTCAGACTTGAAACGCTTGAACCACATTTGTTCTACTCTTATTGATACCGCATTAGGCCCGTAAACCAAACAAATTTTATTTGAGGCTTTCGTTGCATTTTTACCTTTTTTGTAATTAAACTTTAAAATGTACCGAATTCCTTCGTCACACACGTTCATTTTGCTTGCTTGAAAAACACTTGAAAAATGGCGGTAACTAGTTCTTTTTTTATTTATTGCATATTCAAAATGTCACATTTAATGGTATTAAAACCAGCCAGTTATATTCAGTACAGCCAAAGAAGTTTAATTACTAATAATACATTTAAAATACGAAAATACTTTTGCCCCGACCTATTGCTTCCGAAGTTGAACCACAAAAGGTTCTACCTCCTTTATACATTTATTTTCATAATATGCACATAACACTGCTGTTATTAGGCAGAAATAGGTTTAGTGGTGGTGCTTCCAGAGTCGAACCACAAAGAGTTCTACCACCTTCAAATAATAACATCTTTCTTATTTCCTTACAAGAATAAGGGAGAAATACTTTTAAACGCATTGCAAGGCCTAGTCGTAATTTGTACTAAAACATACCTACATCAAGAGGACTCAAACCTCTGTCGGTTCGATAGCGAATGTCCATGGGCGGCAATGGCCACGTACTATTAGGCGAAAATAAAATGAGCTACTTCTATATTAGAAAAAAATGCTTCTCTAAGAAGTCAGTTAAAACTTTACATACACCGCTGTAACTAGAGTACGTACATTAATTTGTAAAGTTATTTTACTACGCTATTCCTCAACCAACAAAACAAATAGTCTTGAGTATTTTTCTAAAGCACAACCATTTAAAGTTAGTGGCGAATACGCACGCTAGGAACTATCTGAATAATTTATACCGGAAAATGAATGTAAGCTGTCAAATGTAGTGCAATTGCGAATAACTTGAGAGTTGAATGTAGACATTTTTTTTATTTTGTAGTAAAGAGTTGTTTAAATGCACTGTAAAGATAAATTGCAGTTAACGGTGACTCTGACGTTATTTATAGGCTGCAGTGATTCTGTTTAATAAATATTTTTATTTTATAATTTAAGTCACGAAGAACTTTGATGATTCCGGCTTTAGGTTAATGTAATTAAATTAAAAGAAGATATATTTAATACTAGTGCTGTCCTGCGGTCTTAAAAATGTCGAGGAATTGATACATTATAATATTTAATATGTTATGTAAATCACAAATAATGCAAAGTTTAGTGCGAAAGGATACAGTTAGTGTTGTGTGTCGTAATATGGAACCTAAAAAATGAAAAACAAACTAAACGTAGGGTAGATAGGTTAATCTACCACTAGTGCGTGTCAACGGTTTCTCCCCGCCAACGCAATTTCGCCGTGACCACGATCCATGTAACTGAGTCGAAATATAGGCAAAAATAAATAAAAAAAACGCATATCGTAAGTACCCGCAAATATAAAATAACCCGCATTAAATAAAATATAAGATTAAATAGTAGTAACTTTTGATACAGTAAATGGAATGGATGGGCATAATAAGATACAGAAAATATATATTAATAAATAAATATAAATTAAATTCAGAAGTTTCATTCTGATGTTATTACCAATACACAGAAGAACAGACAGACAAAAATTCCAAAAGGTGAAGAAAATTCTAATATTGAGGATGGAGGAGGAAAAAGTTTGGAGGATTGATGATAAGCAATCCTCAATCCTCCAAACTTTTTGTTTTGCTATATTATACGCGACGTGCAATCACCGAAACTTCATTTTTATTATAGTTATGTATGCTGTTGTTATTAAAACATGTACAATTAGTTGTCACTTTAGTATAGTTTTGTTGTTAACCTTTAATATAGAAGGGATTGGATTGGAACACTTTTAGGCTCGTACATATGCCCCATCCAAGTGACGGAATACAGTTTCCCTGTGTGATGTTACACAGGCTTGTGTTATTCGTCTACTCATGTATGTGCAGTTATATATGTACAGTATCGCGTACAGAAATTGTAAAATTGGTGAAGCCGTAGTATCATATAGCGTTTAGTGACATTCCGATACAAGTAAATACGAGTACGATACTTTTGTTTCGATACCAACTACTTTTAACATCGATATAAATTTTGCGATACTAAGTACTATCGAAACAAAAAGAAATGGTATCGAATTGAATCAAACTGTACAAATGTTACTAAACAATTTTTGATTTCTTAACGCACCTTTCTTCGTGAGCAAGTCAAACTAAGGTATGGAAAGTAATGAAATTAATATTTCCCTGGTTGTATAATTTTGCTCTAAAACATTTAATTATGTTGCAACATCAGTTCCAAGTGCGCATTTATTTTCCAAAGCAGGTGCAACATTGTCACAAACAAAGAACATACCTTTACTCGTAATCAATAAATCGGTAGCTATTATTTTGGAACTTGTTAAACATCTATCACTGGCAAGACTTTTTCTTTTTATATCAGTGCCATTAACATAAAAATAAAATGTATCGATATGAGTAAGTATCGATACATTAAAGGTACTTATATAAGTAGTATCTGAAAACAATTTAAGTACGTACTATTTAAATTAGTAAGTATCGATACCTTTTGGGTATCGGAACGTCTCTAATAGCGGTCTTATGATGCAGCATCAAGGCAGTATAGCGAGTCACTATCACCAAGATTGAACGAGAAACAAGTATAAATAAAGACTACTGATTTTATTATAAGATTAAAATAGCAAAGCTGATGGTAAGTTGCCACATCTGTAATCAACCCCAAATAAAATCAGAGTCTTACCTGAGATTAACCACAGATACGTTGCTACCCCTGAGGGCGAAGTTGGAATACCTTGGATGAGTATGTCTCGCTTACTAAACCCTTCAGAACACAGCAGCGTATAACACTGCTATTATTAGGCCGAAATAGTGGCGTTCGTGCTTCCAGAGTTGAAAGACAAAGAGTTTTACCACCTTAAAATCAATTCAGTAACGCTAATATTTAAAGGCTAAAATATATATAAAATTTATATTCAATAATTCATATTATTAAATCTTTTATAAGGATAAACAGAAATGTTTTCAGCCACAGAGGAAGGTTCGTTCTAGTTTTTTAATGGAACCAGAAATCACAATTCTCGATCGCATCATTGTCACCGAGAGGCGTCGCTTAAGACGCGTCTCCGTGAAAGAGATGGCACCAAATATTGATTCAGGACCCTCGATACAGAAATGGAATAAATTGGAATATTAATTCCGCATAACAATGGTTGCAAACAAATTAAAGTGTGCCAGATGTCTTCCTCAGATCCCGGCATTCTATATTTATAATACATCATTTATTTTAAATGAAATCATATTTTCGGGTTTTATTAAAGTTTTTTTGAGAATTTTGAATGTCGACGTGATTGGTTTCATAATAATATTAACATTTCCGGTGACTTCTGCGTGATGATCACCATATGTTAAAGTAGTAAGCAGCGAAAGATCCAGAATCTAAAATCATGTACCTACCTAAATCCATAACTTCCAAGAGAACGCAAATGGACATTTGTAAGCAAGTTCATAGAATAGGGGTTCTATCTGAAGTCGATTACAGATGCGTTGCTACTCCCGTGGACTGAGACGGTCGCCTCATATAGACATAAGTGAGCCGGCAACCGCACTGTCCAACGAAACGCAAGAACTGCATCATGATAGAAATAGATGTGGCTGTGGTACCTCCCCGATCGAACTCCACTGGTTCTACCACCTCTACTAATCTACCACGACCATGTTACTAATGTCATCGTACTTTCGTACGTTCTACCACGAACAGATACAGTTCGACTGGGGATGTAACGCCGCCATAGCTATTTCTAGCGTGAAGCAGTTCCTGAGTTTCGGTGGAAGGGTTTGGTTGCTGGCATACTTTCATATGAGGTGACCATCTTAGTCCAAGGGAGTAGCAATGAATGTATGATTGACTTCACATAGAACCTCTGTGAAGTTATTTACAGATGTCCATGGTCGGCAGTGTTCATTAACCATCCGACTTCTTTCCTTTAATTAATTAATATAGTTCAATGCACAGAAAAGAGAAAAAAGTTTGTAGTCTTCAAACCCATAA
The DNA here is from genome assembly GCA_002930495.1 of Cecropterus lyciades. Taxonomy (NCBI): domain Eukaryota; kingdom Metazoa; phylum Arthropoda; class Insecta; order Lepidoptera; family Hesperiidae; genus Cecropterus; species Cecropterus lyciades. The sequence continues at coordinate 1,861,604 of MOOZ01000899.1, read as the reverse complement.
TTTTGTTGCATTATACACTTTTATATTATATAAAAACTTGTCGCGAGATTTTTCAGATTAGATTGATTAAGATCTAGGTTTGTGATTTCCAGATTTAATCTCACGCCAAGTTAAATAAAAGCCTTTAAAAAACAAAAAACTTATTATATTGGTTCATATCTTTATAACGTGTTCGTATTATATCATGGTATCTAATAACTCCGTTTTTATATAAGACCTACATTTTAATTTGTTACATCTCCCGTTCTAATTATCGCGGTAAAATGAGCAGGGTTTAGATTTAACTACGAGATATTATTTTATATATACATTCTTGTTATTATTTATATCATTATACAAATCGGTCCAGTTCATTTTACGTTACACAAGAACAAACAGCTCAGTAACATCTAAATATATATAATAACTTATTACAAGTTTTTATCTTATTAAACTTTGTAATTTAATAATTAGATGATTTTTCAAGATAACTATTGTTTAATACCGCGTTTCCCAACCTGTGGTCCGCGGACCCCTGGGGGTCCGCAAGTATATATGGGGGTCCGCGGTGTCATCTTTGGACCATAAATCGCTCATTAAATGCAAAAGGACCGCAAAACGAAAAATCATCAAACCAGTTTTATTAGAAAAATGTGATTTAAGCACACGATATTTAAAAAAAATAAAAAAGATGCATCCATGTATATCTCTGATTTAGTTGCAAAAAAGCAACACCAACTTTCACATTAATTTTTTTCATATTTTTCATAATAAACAGTTATAATTACCTTCTGTATTTGTATTTTTTTGTATCTGTAATAACTAATAAAATACCTAATCCGTTTTTTTGCTGTTTATTTTATTAAGGGGGTCCGTGAAAATTGTGCTTGATTTCCTAAGGGTCCGTGGACTGAAAAAGGCTGGGAAACGCTGGTTCAATAGAACCAGGTGAATAAGTTGTAACAACTTAGTTGATCTGTTATTACATCACAGTTAAATCGAGTTATCGAATGAATCATATTAAACTCGTTTAAATGTCTACAGTAAATGTCTTTTGTTGAAAACCTCGCAGAGTTCCAATTTATATTCAGTCTAATTAACCAAATCACCAATTGAGAATGAAAATTTCGATTCAGATCGGCTATTACGCCGATCTAGAATCTTAATTAAGCGGGTGAAGTCTAATTATGTATAATTAGGGTTAATTGTTTTGGGTAATTTAAAATAAGAATTATGATAAAAACATGATTATCATAAAATTCTAATTTCAAAGTGTAATTTTGAAACAATCGAGCTTGAAACTAGAAGTTCTGATAGGTGAATGAATTCATTCATTTAGATTTTTGTTCTGGGTGTGGGTATTTGTACCCTTATCTTAGTGTGACACAAAAGTTAGGTTAATATAGAAAAAGCAAACAAGCATGCAGTCCACTCGGAAGTAAGTGGCCACTGTCCTCCAATCTGTAATCAACGCCAGATAAGATTAGATTTCTACCTGTGGTCGGCCACGAATGCGTTGTTACCCTTGAGATTAAGCTGGAACGGGAAAAGTGTTTCTCTATTAACACACCTATTCAAACTAGAGCACACCAGCGTATAGCGCTACAGTTACAAGACGATAGGTGTGGTAGTGTTGGGGAGAGTCATCCCTGTGGTTCCGGAATTAGAAGAGTAAGAAGAAGTCGTAAGAGGCGGCTAAAAGGGGGTTTTGAGAATCGCGGGCGGGCAGAGTGGGAACTCGAACCGTCCAGCCAGGCGACCCCGCGAAGGACAGCAGTATGTGTGGTCGCATACCGTCGTAAAGACCAGACGGTGCGGTGGGCCCAGCCGCTCACCTGGGTGGAGCCCGATGGGGCAACGCGCACAGGGGACTCCGGTAGGGTTTCTTTTCAGATCCAGGAGTCCTCTTCGCAGCGCCAAGGACGGCCACCGGCCACGGCGACGGGGGGTTTTAGTGTGGTAGAAATCCCACATAACCTGGAGTCGCTCCATCGGCGGCAGGTACCTTTTGAAGGTTTCCCCCTCGAGAGTAAAAAACGTGGCACTTACCTCATCGGTAAAACTACAAAGAGTTCTACCACCGTTGCAAATAAGGTGATAATTGAAATTTTTATTACCTAAGGTCATTTGTATATGCGCCATAATTGTGACCATAATTTGTTTTTTTTTTTCGTTGGATAAAGTAACTAAACTAACAAGAGAAATAAAAACGCAAGCCATGTTGCTTAACAAATAATGTAATTATACGGTTTCATAAAAAATGAGTGCGGACATGAAACTTAATTACATTATCTCATAGTGGACGTTTTATAACTAAAAATGTATTTACACACGCTACGTTCGCGTGACGGAACCGCTACGTGCGTTGTTATGGTATCTTCGCCTTCGAAACGAGTGTTGGTCAATTTACATTTAATGATGGTTATAAAAGTTTATGTTGTTTTAAACGTAGATACGTATAAAAGGTATACCGTAGACATGGTTAATCTACAAGGCGTTATATTTGATGAAGAATGAAGATATTTTTTTGTTATTGAATTAAATAACTAATTTGACTAACTGTTGATACCTATATAGTCGTTATTTCATATACATTATTTGTAAGTAATTCCAGAGGGAACAGAAAATTTCGATGGGAGTAGAAAAACATAAACATGAACGATCTTGTCTAAAAACGATATCTAGGATTTAGACCTGAACGTAAAGAATCCTTCACGGAAGTATATCTCGAAAAATTTACTTGTAAAGAAAAATATATGTGTAGAGGTAGTGCCAACACAACTGAACCAAATAATATCAATCATCCAAGTATTTCATCTCTTTTCGAAGTAAATACGATGAAATGAACTACTACAATATTAGAGTGAAAAGTAAACAAATAAATATCACTAAGCAAACATCCCTGTAACTCCCTTTTCCGCGTATGTAAAAGAAGGAAAATGATATTTCTCGTGGTCTTAATAATCTTCTTCGGTTAGATATGGTTAGGTAAGGCCATTCGAAATACTGCAATGCCCATCATCGTTTTTGAATATCATCATGTCGTCACAATGACGAAACTAAATTAAACGAAAAACCGCGTGACGTATTATGCACTATGAATTTTTAAACTTAATAAAAACATTATATTTGAAATTACGATATTAGTGCATTATAATTACATTAGTGTGATAGAATTGCCAATAATTAATTTATCATTTTAGTGTCAAACATTTCACGTTAAATTCAAACTGGTGAAATTGAACAAATTTGCAAACAAGCAATTTAATAAATAACATACATGTAGGTAAACAAGTGCGTTTTACACGAACCGTGCCATTTGAATAGTTTTTAATTAAATTAGTTTGGAACGTTGTAGTCCATAAAAATTGCAATAAAATATTCGACTATTCGTATTCGAATGGACGAATACATGATATAATAATTTTATTTTACACAGGCTTCGTGTGAAACGATTGCCACGTAGGTGAATGATTTAATCCTATTTAAATAGTACTGAGTGTGGTCAGCCGGTGAATGAATGACCATTGGGAGGCGGCCTGTGGTTCGGATATTTTTTATGATTTTGTAATTGGATATATGTTTTACTCTTTTTGATTACGTTATTTTAAAAAACATATTTATTTATGTTTTATAAGTAAACATAATTTACGAATAAGCTCTATTTAGCAAAAATTTATCCAAATGTTATCTATTTTCTTTAGTATTGTACAGTGACTATATCGGAATTATCATTTAAAAGCTTCGAGTGTATTAAGTTAGTGGAGAACAAAATCTACTAAGGACATAAATCTTTGTGGTAGCAAATGAATTGTTTGCTAACTCAGGCAACCGCGTGCCAGTTGGAATGGTGCCTATTATGTGAGCGACTAAACTCAGGCCAAGTAAATCTACTAAGCTTGAACCCGCACATTCTTCGACTTGATCGTGTTCGGGTAATGTAGGACACTTTTACTGAATTATGGTATTATTTGAATGTAACTTATGTTCGCATATCATACGCTGAGAATAAAAGAGAAATAATACATTTTTTATTTTGTGAAAGAAAGTTTTGTTAGAATTTTGGGAAATTTCTTGAAGCGCGCAGCAATTAAGGGGACGTAACATTTATGTTTGTCCTTTTCTCTCGTCGATAAACCGTGCTATTACTAGTTTTAAGTATTCAAGTCTACTTGTCGAAATTTAGAGTGAAACCCACTTTGTTAGCACTAGATATGTCGATGTCCTTTCGGAATAGCCCATAGTAAAATATCAGAAACTCTAATAATTTCGATAATGCCGGTAATTTGCTTTTAATAGAATAGATAGCTTGTAAAAGGCGATTAACTTAATTTTACTAGCGATATAATTTGAAACAGGGGAAAAATCTTGATTTTCAACGGTAATTATAATAATTACTTAAATGGCCAATATCTACTTAAGTGTTAAAGTTTTGAGGCTGTAAATAAAAAATTAAAGTAATGATAAGAGAGAAAATAGTCCGTTTTAGTTTGAAGACAATATAAAACATAAAAAAATCGAAATACAGTTAACTAATATTTTTGTAACTATTGCCCCTTGACACAAAAATCCCCAGCTGTAGCGAATTTTCCCTGGGATTTATGAAACAGATCATACATTTTGAGAGTTTTGTTTAGCCTCTAACGATTCCTGTCATTTATCAACAAAAATCCGTGTCTTTTAAAAATCACTGATTTAAATAGAAACAAACATGAAAGAACAGTTCCCGTTGCACAACCTGAACTATGAACTGTAGTTACAATACAATATTCACGTATGGAATTCTATGAAAATAATAAAAAACTAGTACGCGTTGTCGACACCGTGCAGTCGACATTCGCATTTTACTTGCAAATTGCTTATCCATCGATATCGGGATGCCGGCGGACGAACTCATGTACATAATAGCGTGAAATTGCTGTACAGGTAGCTATGTGTCGTCATTATTTTCCATTGTTGTTCTCGTATTTTGTATTGATTTATTGTTTTTGAATAGAAAGAAAGAAAGAAAGAAAAAAATATTTATTTCGTCCAATTTCACTACAACAGGTTTGTTTATAAGGTACTACTTTAATTTTATTTCTATAAGTTTGAATTTTTTTTTTGTTTGAATTTATAAGTTTGAATTAATAGAAAGATTAACGTATTTTCTCCATGTGGTAGAACCAATATTCAACCGGAAAGGTACAAGCGCCACATCTATTTCCAGCGTAAAGCAGATCTTACGTTTCGGTTGAAGCGTGTGGTTGCCGGCTCACTTATATATGAGGCGACCATCTTAGTCCTCGGGAGTCCATGGGCGGCAGTAACCAGTTCCCATCAGGTAGACTGGACTGTGGTAATTGAAGTAGCAAACCAGCATAGTTTGCTACTTCAATCTGTTTAAAAAAATGTTGAAGGCGGTGAAATTATTTTTGATTTTACAGTGGAAGAACAAACTTTCTCTCTCGCAACACCACTTGTCTGCTGTCAATAATGTGATGTGAAATCTTGTAAGATTTCATATTTCAACTCGGTGTCTCTTTACGAAATATAACTTGGAGCTGTTTATAGATCAGTAGTCTAATTAGTTTTAATTAAATATATTCATTGTTAAAGCAGTTTTTGCAGCCTGTTAAAGTCTACTATTATCTCCATCTATGACATAATTTCGTTATATTTAGTCTTAGAAATATAGTCTTAGTATTATTCTAAATTATCATCAAATATAATAATAATAATAATTTCGTTTTTACGTTCAACTTATCTTAATTTTACATTTTAGACGACAAATGCCAAACTAAGTATCATTCTTAAAAGATGACTTTGCGTAGTTAAATTTAAAACTAAAGCACTAAAAGCCATTATATCATCTGCTCAGTGTCATTTTTAACGGAATTGTAATTGCTTCCGAGACTTAAAATTCCACTAGAAGACCCCCATTCCATTAGAAAAGGTTTAATTTCGAATTTCCTCCTGTCAAGACAGAGCGGTGAGGCGTTCGGTCCCGTCGCTCGTCCTCCACAGTTGAAAATTTCTTATTCAGTTATTTCTTGAGAAGTGTTTGGGATTTCCTTTCCGTGAGGAAGTTTTAAGCCGCCAGTAAATTATTCGTTCGACAGGTGAGGCCGTAAAGGCAAGATTTACGCCTAAGGGCACACCGGCGAGCTCCCCTTGATAAGACGTATATTACCTAGCAAGTAACGCTTTCTATAAGCACCCATCGGGGACGTACCTTGTGATGTAGGACTCGCCAACTAAACCGAATAAACTTGGAGCGATAAATCGGAAACTTTACTTATCGCTTTCCAAATTTGCGGGTGCAAATCGTATCCAGCCACGAAACAAAGGCTCCACTATTCCGCCGCCGAGCCAAAGCTAATGGATTACTTTCGTAAATTCGTCAGCTGTCATAAATTTCATGTGAACATTCCAAATAGAAAAATGCTGGCAGAATAAAATACGGGAGGCATTATCGGATTCTGTGACGTCAAAAATACAACGCGGCTGCGTGAATGCCGTATGGTTTTATTATTTCGTACAATGAAATTCGTTTAAAAGTTGGAGGGGATTCAAATCGTTCAGTGGGGTACTGCCAACGTAGTCCTAATCATTGTTAGCGTTATTGCGACTCGGGCAAGAATATAAAGTACCTTGTCTTCAGAACGAATTTCCAACTTTTTAATTGATTGTCAATTGTTGTTTAAATGGACTTTCTAGTAAATGTTTGTGTTTAAATCGTGTTTAAATTCTTTTAGAAATTAAATCGATTTTCTAAGAATAGGAGAAACGGTTTCAGTTTGAAATGAATGAGGTTTTTGAGGACGTATTAAACTCGTAGTAAGGGCACAGCTGATTGCTATATAAACATTTTTATAGGCAACTAATTGTGTCTCGCTGTTCTGCCCGCTTGGTTCATGTTTATCACGATAAAATTATCCTATACGTTAATCCACAACATAAGTAATTAGTGTGCAAAATTTTAATCTAAATCCGATTAATAGTCCTCCGTGTAAAAGTAATAAACATCTTCAATTCATCAAACTTTCGCATTTATGATATTGATAAGAAGATAAGATTTTCCAGGTGGTACAACTAATATAGTTCGACCGGGGAGGTACCACACCATACCTATTTCTATCGTGAAGCCGTTCTTGCGTTTCGGTGGAAGGGTGTGGTTGCCGGCTCTCATATATATGAGGCGACCATCTTAGTCCTTGGGAGTGGCAACGTATCTGTGATAAACTTCAGATAGAACCTGTGTTCTATACTAAGATTCTTACAGATGTCCATGGGCGGCAGTAAGCACTTATCATCAGGTGGTCTGCGTGCTCGTTAGCTACTTCATACTATAAAAAAGTAGATATAGATTCCTTTTGAAAAAATCAATCTATTTTTGTCCATTAACCTTAGTACCTACATAATATTTACAATGTAAAGAGCCTTTAAAGTAACTTAACTACATATATGGAGTTCCGGCGAATCCCTCGAACATTAGGAAGCCCGCTCCAAAGTAAAGCGAGGCGGGCCGAGTTCGGACGCTCCAACGGAATCAAAGCTGCAACTTGTCAACTCGATTACCATACACAAACAGGAAACACGCGCCTGGGTTCTAATGACACCATTTTAAAGCTTACTTTGGACAAAAGTTTAGTTTAGGGGTTTACTTATCTATCTAAAATATTCCTGTTTCGAAATACGTCTCGTTAATATCGGTTTTAGAAGGTTAGTCTGCGGGTATGGATAGGAATCTTTAATGAAATATGAGCCAAGTTTTATTGTCTCTAGGAATCTCCTATTCAAGATGATAGAACACTTCATGGATTAACTGCAGTAGCAAGCGCTACTGTGTTTTGCTTTTAACCGTATAGCAAGTGAAGTGTGACGTTTTTACAGTGTGTAGGTACTTTAATACATATGTATGTGTATGACCGTTTGAAACTAAAAAGAACACTAAAATTAAGGAAAAAAATAAATAAAAAGTCACTTTTATGGGATCTCCCCCTTACAAGAAAGCGATATCCGAATCTGTCGGCACTTTTAGATTTATTTATTAAACCCTAATAGATGTATGATGAATGTATGAACTTCTATAAAGCATGTACTATGATACGACTAAAAATAAAAGAGTTAAAAATTTAGTGATACAGGACTAAAGAAGTCTAACTACAAAGATTTAAACCGATGTCATAGCTTATGGTAATGCTTCGGTGATCACACAACATATTATAAACGATTTACAGAAAAGAGCTTTGTGGACTGCTCGCGACTCGCTTCAACCTCAAATTTATAAAGTATTGAATTTAGTGACCTCTTATTCGACTCTAGTGCTATGTGGCACTACCGAGTATTCTGCATTATTATACGTTTTGTTTAAACTTTTATACAAATAGGTGTTATTACCAAATACAGTAAAACAATATAGTGAGTATACAATAGTATATTTTACTGATACATTAAGATGTGGAATCCAAATATCAGGTACTTGCCTAATTTCGGATATATAAATATGTCTGTGTGTGACATATTTATATATGACGAAATCTATTTAGCAGCCCGTTGATGCAAATAGGAGCATTTTCTTCGCTGTAAATGGTGACAAAACCAATGCAAGATTTATTTTGGTCTCAAGAACATTATATTTCGGTGTTTATAATTGCAAACGCGACATTTTTAAAAATAAGTGACTTATGATGTCATGTTTTCATGGTAATTTAATTATTTCTATTCTGGGGCACGGCAGCGACCCCGCCAAGTCGAGCAAACAAGCGGCACGGCCGTTACCATCCTTTTCTCAAAGCAATTCAGGCCCTTTTCGACCCCCGATAACTTCGTTGTGGATAAAATAAAAAGCCTGAATTTTCAGTTACTAAGCAGGCATTGTATAAATACGGTATCTTTAAAATTTCATTCAATTAGAATCAGAAATTTTAGAATTGTAACTTGTCAAACTAACTAACTTATTTTTGTGACTCACTCACTGACTGACTGACCGATCATCAAAAAACCAAGGCACTTCTAGCAGACATAGAACCTTCAAATTTAGAATTTAATTAGTGTATAGTGTCTAAATCAAGGAAAAACCTAAACATTTCATAATTTCTGTATAGTTTTTTAGATACACCAACTGCGCCGATAACTTTGTAATCCTATATATTTATATAGCATTACAAAGTTATTCACGCAGTTGCTCAAGAAGTAGAACCGGAAAAGAAAAAGAGGAAGACTACCTACAAAAATGAGAAAAAATCATAAGACAGAGGCTTTAAGAAAAATCGTTATTGATATTCTAGAAGTAAAAGGTACCGAAAAGGAAAAAAGTAGGACTCTACAAAAAGATGGCCAAGTCGATCTATTTATTTAAAACATAAAAGATTTTAAATATTGATATGATAATAGCTTATGCAATAACTTAAGACAGAAGGTGCCTTAAGTAGGGACTAAATAAATTGACCGACTTGGTATTAAATGGATCTCACAACTTTTATGACATATTCTTTACACAAGAAAGATTTATAGCAACACTGTTTTGTGTTAATTTTATAGAGACTTTGTAAAGAAAACGATTTTAAATTAAATCATTATAAGCATCCGATATTAGATGATTACTATAAAAATAGTGTAAATATTGGTTAACGCCCATATATCTTATTAAGCTGTAGTATATAAGTAAAAATAAAAATATTAATATTATTTAAATAATAGTAGATTTAACAAGTAATAGCATACTCGGTCCATTTATAAATGTTAGTAAAATTTAACTTATTAATGTTTATAAATGCTTATATTTTTAAATCTATGTTATTAAAGTAAATAATCATTATTTTAGTGTTGAGTAACAATTTAAATAAAAACGTTCATTTATTTCAATAAACGTATAAATAATAACGTATAAATAAAAATACATGAAAGAAACGATATAATAATTTATAATCTTTTATAATATTTATTATCTATCCTACATAATAAAATAAATCTAATTCTAAGGTAATTAAATTTGTGTAAAATATTTCAAACGGGAGCGCCCAGGATGTAGGGACCTAAACATTTAATTTGCATAAGCAGATAAGAACAGTTAGTTAATCCTCAACCATTTCAATTGCTAAGTAATTCATAATGACTGAGAACTTAGTAGCTTCAATTTACTGAAGATAATGTATTTTAAACAAAGGACGGCATGGCTTTTACGATATGTTTTAAATTTTACTGTTTGTAGTTCGACTGCACACCTGAAAGTTGCCTGTTAATTTTTTTTCTTAAGGTCTTTTTCAAAGGGACTTATTTTAAGATAGATGATGTAAGGCATTCCAATTATATCCTCATATGTATTATCATGAAGTGAGCATGTATGTACGTAGTACACGTGAGCGTAAGTAGTCTACCTACTAGAATTCGGTCATAATATTTATTTTTTATTAGTTAGTTTCTCTAGTTTAATCTAAACCAAAACTAAAACTAAACTAATCCGAAATGCACATTATATTTCAAAAGCGTCAAAAAGCTAAATAATATTGTGTACAGTATGTTATGTATTTTTTTATCTGATTGAAATAGCAAACGAGCATGCAGTCCACCTGATGGTAAGTGGTTACTGCCGCCAATGGACATCTGTAAGCAATTTCATATAGAACAGGGGTTCTATCTCAAGCCGATCACAGATGCGTTGCTACTCCCGAGGACTGAGATGGTCGCCTTATATATAAGTCAGCCGGCAACCACACCCTTCCAACGAAACGCAAGAACTGCTTTACGCTA
>MOOZ01000899.1:1827382-1843431 GCA_002930495.1 Cecropterus lyciades | reverse complement strand
ATTAAATAAACATAAATAAACATAAACGCTTTCTACACTCATAGCCCCACAGTAGGATTTTCTCCTGTGTCATGGGTACCATGGACACACAAAGACGAATACACAAACACCCAGACCCAGAACAGAAATCTAAACTCATCATTCAGATGTCTGTCTAGCCGGGGATCGAACCCGGAACCCACTGCGTGTCAATTTGTAAATGTAATGTAAGCAATATGTTTCGACTTTGATAATTTGCCTATATTTATTTTTTATAGAAATTAACTTCGTTTAAAAGTGTTCAGCTAAGTTTTTAACATTGCAGTTTTGTTGCAAAGCTATGGAGGGTGAAAGTTTTCAAACCAGAAAACTGCTCCGTTCTATGTGGTGGATCTACCTTGAGCCATTTACACAAGAGACTTATACGAGACATTTTTAACATTTCAGGGTTAGCAAAGCGTCCGTAGCCGATTTATGACAGAGTACCAATCCTATCTGAGATCAATTCGAGATGGTCATTAAAGTAGTGACTACTTATCGTTGAGTGTACTTTATGAAATTTCTAGGTCATAAACGATTAAATGTTTTTAAAAATACACCTTTTCCGTGTTTTACCTTGTTATTTGCTCAGAATATGGATTTTATAGAAATTTAAGTGCCGAATGAAAAATATACACTACTCTTTGTAGTTCTACTCCGAAAGCTCCACCGCCACTTATTTTTTTACTTAATTATTTTTAAGTTATGTTTTAAAGGGAGTATGAGAAATATATACTTACCTGAGGCGATCTAACCTAGATATCAAGGTTGGCAATGCAACCGTGGTCAACGTCAGGAAAAAACTTCAAGTCTTAATCTTATCGGGAATAGATTACGCATGTCTATAAACGGCAGAAGCTACTTACAATCAGGCGGACTGCATGCTCGTTTGGTACTTGTATATTATATAAAATACAGGCAAGCTATTAAAAGCGAAATCATAAAACGTCGAGTCGACCTTTGTGTGGTAAAAATCCAATTGTATGTGGAAGGCGTCATCCGGTACAGCTGACCGCATTATATTGCTATAGTCATATTAAGCGGCGAGGTATTCTGCAGTAGATAAAACGTATGTTTTTTTTAATATATGGAAGTAGCAAACGAACATGCAGTCCACCTGGTGGTAAGTGGTCATTACCGCCCATGGACCTCTATAACAAACCCCAGATAAACAGTTTGCCACAGATGCGTTGCTACCTCTAAGTACTAAGTTGGATCGCCTCGGACACTTAATGTCTTCTTTACCACACCCTTCAGACGTACACACACACACAGAGAATACAGCAGCTGTTAAAGCTGCTGTTATGGGCAGAAATAGGTGTGGCGGTGGCGCTTAGTGGAACCACTAAGAGTTCTACCACCTTTTTATGTTTACAAAAAAGACTGCAAAAGCATTTTCTAGTATTAACCGCAGTTATTTGCCTTACACATAGGTACTTAACGAGACAATACCAAGTAACTCTAGATTTAAATTTCCTTTTTTTTTACAATTATAAAAAGGTACGCTTTGACTTGACCTATATTTCGTTGACTTTTATTTACCACCCTCGATTACAAATATTTCTTTGAAATTGTAAAGGTCGACTTTCATAATATTAAGCCCTGTCTGAAGCATTTAAGCCACACTAAAAGCGAAAAGAAGCCTTAACGACCTTTAGGCAAAAGATGAAACTTCAAAAAGGTAATTATAACTTTCATGTAGTTTTGTCTTAGATGTCGAAAATTAATCAAGAGTATACTTACTCAGTTGTCAAATATTTATCTTCATAAAATCGTCTTACAATGTTAAATATTTTGTAAAATTATACACATGAGTGGTAGACTACCAAAAACATAATCGTATCATACGGAAGAGATTTGAAGATGAACTATTTATGATTGCAATACTGTTTCAAACTTGTCTGACAGCTGTTCACAATATTTGTCTCTCTTGAATAGCAAGATTTCAGGTTTACTTAACTTTTCTTCTTTAAATGCTAAATAAATCCTATATTTTGCTACGAAGCGAAATTGTATGTGCAAAGTACAACGTATATTGTTAACAGAATTTATGTTATAGCGAAGTTCTTTATAATTACATATATTATTTATCTCTATGTTATATAAATTTATAGACAACTAGTCTTTTTATGGTTTACTCGTTATTACGGGTGTAATTCTAAAAGCAACAAATTCGCGTAAAAACTCTGCAAAGCCTTTGCTTTTATTAAAAGCAATTAAAAGGAATGACAGACATGCTATGATGAGGTTCCCTTATTAAAGGCATATTACCTCTCATGCTAGTTTGTATCCGCGTGAGGACCCTGTTCGCATGTACCATTTGTATCTTATCATTTAGTATATACTTTTCCTGTCACGTGTCTCAAAGAGCGGATATGGCGACTATAGCGGATTAATTAACACGTGCGGGAAGGACACGCTTAGACAAAACGCGTATTCTTTCTACACCCACAGGATAAGAAAAAGGCCAATGTAATAGAATATAAACGATATTCATAGTGTATCACAACGGTAAAAGATACTTATTCTAGCATACTTTTGTAGACATACTTTTCCGAGGCATTCCATCTTAGTCCTCAGGGGTAGCAACGCATCTGTGGCTAACCTTAGGTGAGACTTTGATCTTAGCCTACGGTTGATTACAGATGTCCATGGGCGGCAGTAGCTACTTACCATCAGGTGGGTTGCATGCTCGTTTGCTACTTCCATACTATAAAAAAACATAATTAAATCATTGATATGCGCTTTTGTGTTTTTTATTCTAAGCGTATATTAAATCAGGGAAATAACTTCAGACAATTCAATATGAATTCTTCTTTGAATTTGACTACAGATTTATATGGACAACATTTTATACATTGTATTGTTTGTGGGGTGTTTTTTTTTTGTATAAATTAGAATAGTAATTATGAGAAGAGAAGGGTTGTAAAAATAGAACCATGGTTCGATCGGGGTGGCATCGCCGAAACGTCTACTTGTATCGTGAAGCAGCTTTTGCGTTTTGGTGGAAAAATGTGAAAGCCGGCAGACTTAGATATGAGACAATCGTCTTAGTCCTAGCGTGGCAACACATCTGTATTCGACTTCAGGTAGAAATCCTGTTCTATTTTGACAGGTACTCACAATATGCGGTTTTATAATTTCTTCTTGCTGAAATGTTAACCCAGTTACATGGCTCGAGGTCATGGCGAATCCGCGACGGAGTTTTGATGTGACACATCGGCAAAATGAAATCCATCAACAGCACATCGTGAGTTCCCGTAACATATTAAAATGTAACAATTCCGCGATAATATTAGTTTAAAATCCTAATAGCCTAAAAGATGTCAATGAATGGCAGTGACTTACTTATAAAGAATCATGTATTCCTTATGATGACAGCATGCTCCTTTGCGACTTGATTCTTACTAAAATTATAAATGTGATAGTTCATAAAGATGTGTGTTTGTTTCACGCAAAAACTACTGAATTTCGCTGAAATTTGGCAAACATCTTATAATATAGATTACTTTTATAAGCTAGGCTAGTTGATCATGCCTGGGGAGCGGCCGTGCTCCGACAGACTCTCTTCGGATCTCGTATATGTGCAAGATGTTGAGAAAACTCTGATAGCGTGATTCAGAATACGGTTATGTCATCTCTTAATGAGTAGCGGGAGGTCGCCACACTATATAAGAATTAGCTAGTCTTACATAAAAATATAAATGTAAGCTAATTTAGTAGCGTCAGTGAACATTAATTATTAGGTTGACTGCAAACTCGCTTGCTATTTCTATTACATAAAAGAATGAGGTCATTTATTATTAAACTCCAACTGTATATAGACCTACAACGTATGAAGATCGTCACAGAACTACAAAACGACTACTGAGCGATATAAATTGCCGTCGGGAGTTGGATGCGTGACCCGTATTTACTAATCTCATTTATTTTTCTCGGTTATTGCCTTTGGATAGCAATCGTTAAATCTTAAAGTAGGTCTTATGACGGTGTTAGCACGAAACTGTGGTTGGTCACTAAGAATTTCAAGGTGGTACTCGTAGAACATATTTATTTCGACCGGAGAGGTACCACCGTCGTACCTATTTGTAGCGTGAAGCGGTTTTTATGATTCGGTGGAAGGGCGTCCTCGCCAGCTCACTTTCAGATGAGGTGACCGTCTTAGCAGCAACGCATCTGATTTCATATTAGTTCATAAAAAACCCCTGTTTTATAAGTTCAATACAGGTATTCGTGGGCAGCAGTGACCACTTACTATCAGATGCATGCTCGTTTGCTACTTCAAGCTTATAAAAGAAATACCCGAGATTCACGCATTCCCACAACGCTGACGCTTATAATTCGTGGCCTCTGGTTTACTCCTCCAATCCGCCGCAAGTCTAAATAATGACTGAAATAAGGTGCAACATTATATATTTAAGTATATGGATTGATCATAGTATATTTATGTTAGCTTTAACATTTTTTGTGAAATCTTAACTTAAAATTTATAGTCTGTATTACAAAACCTACACGGAATTACTTAATTATCTACTGAAATTAGTAGCTTTGACTTTGGTTTTAAAAGTTCGAACTTCAATTCAAAACTTTAAGTAAAAGCTAAATCCAATTATGTTAAGAGATCCTAATAGAATATAAAGAAGGCTACCAGATATTAAAAACGTAATCGTGTAAGATTTAAATAAAATGTTACTTTCGTAGTATCCCTTTGGGCTGTCTTATTAATTAAAAAAAGTAGTTTCGACAAAAAAGTAGTTTTAGTAGTAGTAGACATTGGTCACAATCAGAAAATGTTATAATAATAACACTATCATGAAGTCTTTATTAATATCCGTGTGGTGAAGCCTGAAATCCTTAGAGAAACTAGGCTTACACCCGTAGCTCTCAAAAGCTAGCTCTCAGAGCTATGCCTCTCTCAAAATTAGCAACTAAAGTGGCAATGAGTCGGTCACATCGCTCATAGGACCGATAATCAATGGGAAAAAACTCTTTTTTTGGCCCTCTGGCCAACAGTAACTACACATTTAATTAAAAAAAATAGGTATATCTCCGCAATTAATAATTTTTCTTCGATTTTCTACGATACCAGTTCTTTACGAGTATAATCATAACTACATCCA
This sequence comes from Cecropterus lyciades, assembly GCA_002930495.1. NCBI lineage: Eukaryota > Metazoa > Arthropoda > Insecta > Lepidoptera > Hesperiidae > Cecropterus > Cecropterus lyciades. The sequence continues at coordinate 1,838,293 of MOOZ01000899.1, read as the reverse complement.
TATTTTGCCTCTATCATGGGTGACTTGGACATCCATTTTCAGTAACGAAGAAAAATGTTCTGTTATTAAATAAGCGAATCACGGCCGAACAGATAAGGAACATCATACACAACAGTTTTTTGAGATATACATTAATAAAGAAATTAAACTCAGGCCTAAGTACAGTATACTAGCATACAAAAAAAAACGAGACTGAAAACCAGCGCCGTGGCTTCGTACGTAGCCACGGCAGTAGCTGAGTTTCGTCCGTTTCACGATTATGTCACAGCACGGGTCATTTATTGTTTACTTTCCTTGTGTTTTGTTTAGTTATAAGTTATATATATATATATATATTTACTTTAATTTGTAGTGCTGTGTATTCTTGGTGAAAAAATACTCTTTCTTTCTTCCATTTATTAGACCAGCATAAAGATCATACATCATACATCATATTTTGAATTTCATAATGCTTATAATACAAGTAAGTTGACAGCTCCATATGCATTAACTACGAGACAGCATACTTAAGACTCTATAAAAATAAGTCATACCTAAGTAGGTCGACAATACTGTGCGAAAAATATTTTAATGTTATGCAAACGAGTCCATGTTGAACCATTCCCGTGCGAGTTGGTAATCGAAGGAAATGGAACTTTTCGCTCTTCTCGGCAAACTTTGAAAAATATTGGGAGGGTTCCAGTTTAATAAAAATTGAGCTGTGGTTCCTGAGACAGCCAGGTTCCACAGGTACTGGCAATAACTTTTCCGAGCCCAGAAATATAGATTACTGGAGACGGTTAGATAATATGAAAATGACTCTTTTATGACTTTTTCTGGCTTGAACGTAAATTACGAGATGGGAAGATAATATGTGAATAATTCTTATGGGGCTTTTCGGGCTCAGGTATGTACATTACTATAGATAGAAAGAGATAATCTTTACATATATAATACACTGTGTTCAATGGGTTAGTCTCTGAAACCTATGAACCGATTTCAAATTTTGTGAATGTCTGATAATGCTCGAGTTCTGATTGCTAAAAATAAGATGCTTTGGAAAAACATAAGTTGTGGTGTTGTCAAGTTCTACTTTTTCGGCAGTACAAGCTCTGTGTCTACTAGATCTTCCTAAGGTTGGCCACACTTGCGTTGCTACCCCTGATGACTAAGTTGGAATGTCTCGGATAAGTATGTCTCCCGCCAGTTATCGTTTAATATTGCTTTTAATAGGTATAAGTGTGGCGATAGAGCCTCTGACGTGGAAACAACAAGAATTCTAACAACTTTTTAATGTATTGTAAGCAATTTTCCTTTTGTAGGCATTTAGGATTTTAATATATGCTACTAAAAATCAAGATAAACTAACGTAGAATTTGTATTTTATAACATTTAAGAATAATTTCATATTAACTACTGAAGACGGAAAGATAATGAACTAAAATAACTATTTTATAACTGTACCTGGCTCCAGACCTTGATTACTGAAGAGAAATAATAATAAATAATATGTAAAATGAATCTTTTAATTGATCTATTTAGGTGATGATGAGTACAAAAGATAAACAAGGACTGCACACTTTTTTTTACTAATTTCTCATTCGTTCGCAACCACTGAAAACTATTCGTTTTGTTAAGGCATTGTTAAGGCATACAGATAAGCGGTAAATACTATTAAATTTTACAGAAAATAAAATATATTATTTGGTTTAAATAGAAATTATCAAAATATTTAGACATTTTTAACATAACGCATTTTTGCAGTCTTGAAGTTTCTTTACTCAAGTAAAAAGTTAAATACACTTAACCCACGTAACCTACAAACCTCTTTGAGTTTCTTTTAACTTTAAATTTAGTTTTTGAAATAGTAAAACATTATCTGTATCTACTATTCACAGAGGCTCAAGAAACTTGTAGGGCAAATACTGAGCAGTTTCAAATGCGAACATCAGTCGCCCTGAACGGAGTCGGAAAGGGCTCTTAACTGTTCAAGCCTTAATATATTAAGACAACTTTAATTGCTAACAAGATCAAACTTTCCAAATTTGGGGCCCGACAAATCGAAATCGCTCTTAGCAAAACAAGTATTAATTTTGTATCGGCGTCCTGGCACGTTAGCTGGGGCGGGGGCACCCCGTACTGCGCGCCGCCCGCCCCAACCAGTCTTTGCCGCGCCGCCGCCGCGTCACGTCGCGCTACGCACTTCCGTCTACATATCAGGAACCTTCCAGTTAAAACCACGTTCCGGAACATTTCCCCATCACATCTTTAACTTATAACATACAGTCTAACTGTTTGCAGTCGGCTGTCACTTGCCCGTGTTACGATCTAACTCCTTGGAATGCCGAACGAATGTAAATAATGAAATAATTTGGTAAACACAAACGTGATATTTCGAAGATGTGAAGTCCTAGTGATTATAAATGCAGTTTCTTTGATTACCTAGTGGATTGTATACGTGGGATTCGCTGGTCGGTCCACAATCTTGCGCTATGCAGAGTATTCTTAAAGGTAAGATCAGATTAAAGAATAGTCATAACATGCACTTTGCTACAAGCTCTACGAGCTGTAGATAATTAACCTCACTTAAGCATAACTGTTTACTAAAACCAAAACGGATCTCACTCTACGTAAACTCAGTATGGGTTAATGCAATTAGATAGCTAGTCTATCCATGCGTTTTTGTAAGACGAGCCTACAATCGTAAACGACAGGTACTACAAATTTATAGGAACAAACGATTATCCTTAATATTTTACGGTTTATGTCAACTAGAACGTTAATAACAAGTATACTATAGAACCTAAGTCCGCATTTAACGATTTAACATGAGTAACAAAAATAGTACATAGAATACGACAAATTAAGGACTATTTTCAAGTAAGAGTAAAAAAGGATAACATACAGCAATATCCAAAATTCTCCAATCCGTCCAATTCCATTCTTATCTAGCTGTAATAGACCGAGAAAGGATGACTTCCATCAGCTGTTTTGTAGTTATGACTAGCACTAGACTAGTTATGACTAGCAGTGGTTAAGAGGTATGCCTCTTCTCTAAAGGGGTTTTTATCAATAGCTACGAGCTTAGCATTCGAGTTGGTGACCACAGTTGGTGTTGATATTACACAGGAAGACGCTGCTGCCTATGTTCTGCATTTTCTCCTATGTCACCTAACACGCAATCCAAGGAAAGAGAGGGGGTGGTAGTATTTAAGACTGATACCACACGGCAATTATGAATTATGCTTATATTTAACACCTTGAGAACCGTATAACGTAATAATATATGATATCTCTTAATCTAATTCGTATATGAAACTGAATCTGCTTGAAAGGTGTTGTGAGGGTCCTCAGCATAAGAACAAGCACGATCAGTAGTTTTAGTTAGGTTCATCGGTTTACACATACTGTTTTGTTTTTCCTACACAATAGAGTTCATATTTGTTTGGACATACACATGAATAGCGTATCCACTTGTGAAGTTGCATGTTTTATATTCATGTTCATGTACGTTTCTTCTGAATATTGTAAAATAGGCTGTCTCTAGTATCCACCAACGATAGTTTTTTTCTTATTTGACAATGCCAACGAGCAAGCAGGTTGAATTGTAAGTGGTCGCTGTAGCCCATGGCCACCTGCAACTCTAAACAGACAATGATTTCGATATAAAGATAACAGACACGTTACCACTTTTGAAGACTGCGGATTGACCATAGTCTGATCGATGTATCTATGAGTATAGGAGCCGGCGTCCACACAAATTATTTTAAGGAAACAACTTTACGTTGTTTTGAGGCGGTCTTAAAATTACTTAATAGTTACCTAAAAAGTAAATGGTACTAACATTTGTGGTATATCTGTATAACATGTGTCACAATATCCTGTCCTAAAAGTTAACAACTTTAAGTATAGAAGGCGACTAAAGGATGAAAACCAAAAGATAAAAGTCTTCTTCCTTATACATCGACTGGGATCACCAAGCTTGGTCACCATGATAAATCCAGTTAAGTGGAAAGGGTCTTGGTGGAATCTAAAGGATATCCTTATCTTACAGTAGACATAGAAGGGCTGTTAAATGAATTTATTTTGTATTAAGGCTTACTTAATACAAAAGTAATAAGCCATGTTCCCCACACTAGAATTTTTTTTTGTTCTGAATTCCATAGATAAAGTCAGTATATCTGGCCGGAGATCGAACCTGAAACTCTGTGTGATCGATGATTATTGCGCCACATAGTTCACCAAATGTTTATACTAAAAATGTATTAATTTCGACAACGAATAATATTAAATTATTGTTTCAGGTAAGACTACTAAAGCCAGCTTGACTTTCGTAATTAAACGTTGTAGTACCCGCCTGGAAGCGAAGACATCTTGAATTACTTTCACGAAGCTCTTGGAACAAAATCAATTAAAATAAAAGTCTAAATCGTATTTTTTGTGTGAAATATATAGACGTGGTATTTATGCAATGTACGTAAATATCTGGATCCTTTAAAAATTAAATAAGTCATCCTTATCAGTAAATAAAATAAAAGTAAATCCGCGTGTACATTGCATATATTTGTAAGAAAAATGTTTGCTTTCGGATCAGAATTAATGGATTTAATTAAAAGGTTTAAAAAATAATATATTTATAGTACATATCTTAAGGTTTAGTCTATTTTTTATTTTGAAAAATTGTCTATTCAATTTATTCATTCATCGATAATAGTAATCTATTAGTAACAATATTATATTTCATACCGCTTCCTTCTTTTGTAAGCTTTAAACAGTATAGGTACCATTAAACCTATTAAACAGGCACTTTAGACGAAGCAAACAAGTTTGCGTTTATCGACAAAACATAACATATACGGCGGGCTGTAAGCGGGTTTGGCTGCAAATCTTTTTAAATCACAAAAGCTAGTCGTCAAGATCGCATGTCGAAGGAGGAAAAGAAAATATCCGGTAGGAATAGCACAGCTGCCCGGATTTGGCGCGAACTTGGGAGAAAATCCGAAATGAAAACACCGCGCCGTCGGATGTAGGCCACCGTGTCTTTCCCGAAGATAAATTCAAAAAGGATTCCCTCTTCACACATATTACCAACTCAATAAGGATTAAAACTTAATTTGGAGGCGAAAGGCTTTGAAACTTTTCAGTAAATAAGGTTTATCCCTTTTCTGTACCCACACATATGTAGATAAGTATATTACGACTGGTATAAAGGTGTTAGAATCTTTTACGGTTTGATTCCGTAGTCACCTAAAGCACATCTATTTTTGCCCTATACGAACACCGTAGTGTTACTGTATTCTGGTTTAAATGGTCAAGTCTGGGTGAGTCATAAATGAAGTATCTCTCGTATGAGGCGTTCTTACTTAGTGTTGAAGGGCAGCAACGCATTTGTGGCAGACCTTAGACAGAACATCTGATCCTCTTTGGATTGCAGATGTCCATTGGCGACAGTGACCACTTACCATTAGGTAGGTGCCACTGCTTTTTCATTGTTATATAAAAAAAATAAACAAAACTCACTCGTATATATATTACCAAAAAGGACGGTCGTGATTATAATATTCCGTTTGCTAAGTGTGTTGGTATTATGGTAAAGACCATTTTTGTTTTATTACCTTATAAATAATTCTAGTTAAACCCCATTCGGGTTATCCCGCTTAAAACACTTAAGCTTGTATGAATCTACGGGCACACGGGACGAGAAAGATTCATTTTAGTTAAAAATTTATTTTAATCCCTTGCAAATTAAGCAAAATTGTTTCACATATTCCTCATCTGTGTTTAACTTGGGGATGTTTTATATTTTATGAGCGTAATTCGCTTTTAGGACAACAAAAGATATAAAAAGGGTAAAACGAGATAAATAGATACTACAATGTAATATTATATGTTATTATGTTATATTTCTCAAATGATGTGCGTATTGAAAATTAATCATCACTGCTTTACATCGTGAGGATACCTGTACTATACTGTATCTGAGAGTGTCTAATAGAAAAAAGTTCACACAATGGTGTGGGAAGTCTACCAATTCGTACTTGCTAGCACGGTGGACTATGGCCTGAAACTCTCTCACTCTGAGAGAGGACCCGTGCCCAGCAGTGGGACAATAATGGGTTGACGATTAAGTATTTCATAATAATATTCATAACAATATAATTTACAATATCATAATATTCTTCAACAAAAAATGCTTTCTACACATAAAACTCCATGCTACGATTTCCTTTGTCGTGGATACCATTGGCACGCATAAAAACACTTAGAATTAGGGTATTACTAGACTTTACTTAAATTTACTTTATTTAAATTTATTATTAGGATATATTGCCCCTATTGTCCCTGTGAGACAAATCCGGAACCCTTTCGCGATAAACGTATGGTAACATCGAGATAAATGATCAGTTAAGCGAAAAGTAATGCTTTCATTGAAATACTTTTCAAATTAAAAATACCTTTGTAATCTCACAATGAGTGAAAATATGTCCGAGATACAAATATATGTCTGCATATTTTAATTTATAAGTATAATTGAATTTATTTAGATGGCCCACGTTGTGGAGCGGTCACCATACCATGACACGCAGTGGATCCCCGGCCAGACAGAAATCTGACTGATGAGTTTAGATTTCTGTTCTGGGTCTGGGTGTTTGTGTATTCGTCTTTGTGTGACCATGGTACCCACGACACAAGAGAAAATCCTACTGTGGGGCTATGACTGTAGAAAGCGTTTATGTCTATTAAAAAAAAGTTTATTATTTATTCGTTCATTTCATAATTTAATAAATGAAATATTTTTAACATTTTACACGGTCCATTAAGAGCTTAAGCATTTAAGCTATTCTTAACTGTGCTTAATGTATTCATATAAATATCAAAAGGATTGTTACTGCTAACATAAAGTTTTAATCCAAATAAAGCTGTCATTTATTTACACCGAGCCCAACACTAGTAATCACCAATGAGCTGCCGAATCTGAAATTGGATCCATTCATGCATTATGCAAGATCTCAATTGGTTGATCTGTGACTCGACTAAGATAACCACAAAGCACCTTTACTATTGATGGACCAGCGTCTACGGGATGAGTCCATTAAAGAACAAATGCATCGATGGATGGATGGATGGATGGAGGGTCAGTTAATATACATATTAACTGACCCTGGAAATATACTTTAGCCTTAAGTAACGAGACGTAACTGCAGTTTTACTAGATGGATCCTTAGTGATATTGCTACGTAGCACGTGTTTCTTATTAGATTTTATTCCCTTGAATTGGATTTACGTGTATTTTTAAGTACTGTACATGAAGAACTTGTAGTTCGTCAAATGGATTGGCGTATATCTACTATCTCGAATTAAAGTGCGATATAAGAAAAGATACGATACTTACCACTTTACATTTGTATAATTATTATAGTTAATATACATACTCGTCACTTTCAAACTCCTGAATGACAAAGTACTAATTGTATGAAACCATTGCGTGTTATTTAAAAAAATGTAAATATACCACGTGATCAACGTGGTAATTAAAAATCTCAGTTCTTAATTTTCAAGAAAAATTCTCAGTATTATTGTCACTTCATAGCTATTACATTAGTTAGTCTAGACAAGGTCTATTCACTGTCAAATAAAGACGTTTGTGGAGAATATTAATCTTACTTTTCCTTCCCTATTTGTTTTCTTTCCTTTTCACGATTTGTCTACCGGCCCACGTCCCTACTTTAAAATTGCTAAGTAAGACAGCAAAGTTTTCAGATATTAAAATCGAAAGGTTATTGAAGTCCAGTGGACCAGATGGGACATTCTAAAGTTTTGGAGCACCTAACGAAGTCAAATAGTGTTTGATCCAATTCACGTTTGCAGCAAATATTTGTGAACTGGGAAGTATTTGTTTTAGTACAACTCTGACCATGTGCGTATAAAATGTGGTGTATTTGTTATTTTTAACTACATCTAGGTGAGCTGACTTTATTTACTCTGAAGATAAAATCTACAGAGTAAATACCCTCACCTTAGTACTAAATAGCAATTATACCCTATATGATTTGAGGCTAATATTATCGCAGAATTGATACATTTTGATATATTACGGGTGCTCACGATATGCGGTTTTTGAATTTCTTTTTGCCGATATTTTGACCCAGATACATGGATCGTGGTCACGGCGAAACTACGGAGAAACCGTTGACAAGCACTATTGGTAGATTAACCCATCTACCCTATGTTTAGCTCGTTTTTCTTTTTTAGGTTCCATATCACGACACACAATACTAACTGTATCCTTATGCATCAAACTTTGCATTATTTGTGACTTACATAAACTAACCACTGGATATCACGTTTGCGCTAATTTTAAACCATCTTCTCTGTTAAAATTCTAGATAATACAAAAGCTAAAAATAAGTTTAAAAACCGCATACCGTACCCTATAATATTTTTGATAATAATATTTCTGAAAGTGATATTATCTTAAGATTTACCCTTTCACCTGATTCTAAAACTACAATCTTGAAAACGTACTTGATGGGCTAATTCTGTTATTTTTTTCAGAGAATTTTTCTTGGCGCGCATGATTGGACCCACACGCGAGTCCAACCCGCATGCATGCCACTTACTTCTTATCCTTTGATACGCACGCGTACATGGGCCGTAAAAAATTGCAGCAAGTATATTCATGTGTCCGTATGGGGCGTACGTACGGGTGTAAGCACGCGCGACAGGAAAAGCATCCTAAAGCTCGATGAAAATTTATTATACTACGTTCAATCTATGACTTTATCCACATTTGTGAGCTAATTCTCACACATTTCCACGGTCGGGTTGTAAATTTTTACGTTAGGCTATTATGTTTCTTTTTATAGATATAATATTGCGTACCAATAAAATCATTCTTACTCTCTGTCAACAAAATACTATGTACAAGAATATTTCATTGGTTACATAAGAGCTTACCTTTATATTTGCAGATAGTGGAAAGAGATGACTGAACGTTAAATCTTTATTCTTATATCTTTAAGGGACCAAACCTTACTTCGTTTTTTCACAACAACATCATTATTTTCTGTATCTTTCTATCAATATTTTCCTTATCAGTGCGGATATGTGACCCCTAAATCCATATTGATCTTAGCTAAACCGCGATTTGATTTGCTTTTAGTTACGTGCGTAAAAGATATATATTTAATAAACATAAATAAGGTAATTGTTTAATTGATTACCATAATAGGTCGTGTCGAACCTTAATAGGGAAAATTTGAGAAGGATAAAACATTTTCTTTTCAATTACATAATAAGTCTTGTAATAAAATATTGATACCGGGACTTCGAATCTATACTATAACTTTATAAAATTATACACCCCCTATACTAGGGTTATGTACCTAAATATCATATAATTACAATGAATTTACGTATCGTAAAACAATTGTACACGTAAATTAGGAACGTAGATCTCCGAGTGGTTCGGGTGCAATAGTTTTATTGTAACATCTATGTATGCATTTCTGTGTAAGCTGTAGTGTTACTTTGAGTATATTTTTATCATACAAAATGTGTCACTTAGTCCGTATACTACTGACCCTTTACGGGATAAAATTTAACTACTTTACATACAGAATTCCTGAAAAAGTATTATGCTTCAAAATCAAAGAAATTCTGGCTCTATGAATTTAATGTCTTTGTTAAAAATCCACCAATTTTAGCTCTGAATTGTCAGTTGCTGTAAGGGTTTTTATCAAGTAGATTTTTTGTTTTTACACTTGCAAATAAAATGAAATATATTCGTGGATTTAAAAAAAAAATACATTCATATAGCCAATTATTTTGCGGTCGTATCAATAATTGGGGGCGAAACATATCCGATGTATACACGACATTGTGGATTGTAAAAATGCCGATACAGTTTTAATAAGGGCGCTAAGGGCGGAATCATTCTACCCGACAATTAGTAGCACGCAAGTAAATTTACCATTCAACCACTTGGACAAAGACCATTGTTTGGGCTCCCAGCGAATCAGAAGTAAAACGTTTAGACGGAAGGTAAATAAATTAGTTTTTAATGGCACCAATAATTACGATGGTTATCAAGTGTATACTTTTATGCAATGACAAGAATAGTGATCGTAAAAATCATACTAATAACTTAAGCGTAGACATTTATATATTATAGTTTTACTTTATACGTTTATGTCATTTACTGACTGACAAAGATATAAGAGTGTTACAAATACAAGTTTGAACACTCTACAGTTCGACTCCGAAGGCAGCGCATAATCGCTGTTTTGAATCGAAGGGTATCGTAAGCGATAGATAGATACTTACATACATACGAGAGGATCCAATTTACTCCTCAGGGTATCTATGGTCGATCATACGATCATAGGACTCACAGGAATCTTTATGCCATGTAGCCATTAGGTACCTGATACACCTGATAATACCTATCAGGTGGTCTAAATGTTTATCAGATCTAAAAGCATGTTTCGGAGATAGTAGAACCCGTTGTAGTCCAACCAATTTCTGTTCTTTGTCCAACCTATTTCGGTGGTTGTTGTCGCTGCTGTGTTCTGGTTATGAAGGTCTAAGGGACACATACTTGTCCAAGGCTTTCCAACTAAGTCCTCAGGGGTAGCAATGTCACACATGCGTTCGACCTCAGGTAAGACTCTGATCTTATCTGGGCTTGATTACAGATGTTCATGGGCGGCAGCGGTCATTTACCATTAAATGGACTAGATACTCGTGTGCTCACTCCCGAGAACTGCCCTGCGTGGGAGTCAGAGAGGCGGATCCTGGTCAATAAGATTGGAAACGATTTATCCCCGGCGGCTGTCGTCGCGGCGATGGTGAACTCCAGAGACGCGTGGGACGCGGTGACCACCTTCTGCGAGACTGTAATGTTCGCGAAGGAGGTCGCTGAGAGAGCCC
>MOOZ01000899.1:1791399-1813094 GCA_002930495.1 Cecropterus lyciades | reverse complement strand
CCCCGGCCAGTCAGAAATCTAAATGATGAGTTTAGGTTTCTGTTCTGGGTCTGGATGTTTTTGTATTCGTCTTTGTGTGTCCATGGCACCCACGATACAGGAGAAAATCCTAGTGTGGGGTTATGAAATCTATGAATGAATGTAGAAAGAAGTAATTAATTAATGATAATGTATTAAAGTTTAAGTAAATATTTTTACAGTTGTTCGTATCTGTAGAAATATTATTTCTACTTCTTTATAAATGTAATTTAGTGGTATAATCCAGGTCAGCATAAATATTGATCTAGCTATCAACAACTAAACCGCAATTTAAACTTCTATTGCCCTGAATTGTGTGTTACATCTACGGAATGCATAAAAAGAATCGTTTACGAGTAACATCAATCAAATGAAAATGATATTTTACGGTACATCCCGTACCAACACTTCTAACGGGGTGTAGCTGGCAATAATATAGGGTAATCAACAAACTAGGTCACTAGCGATAATTTTAAGTGTTGATAAAGTCGACGTTTATTTGGATAAAAAATGTTTTCAGTTATCACGAATCAAATCTAATGGATTTTAAGGTTATTTTATAATTTTCTTTTAAAAAGTATTATTTGTAGATACTTCTGTACTTTGGCCCTTTAATAGATGCAGTTAAAATTGTATTTCAGCAAACAACAATAGTGCGCGCTGATGTTTATAATGTTGCTTAGGAAACTACTTCTATTGGCTTTCTGGATGTACACCAGATGGTAAATAGAATGGTTCACCGTATGGTTCAACCGGAAAGTTAACTGCGTTTCAGTGGAAGGGTGTAGTTGCCGAATCACTCATATATGAGGCGATCATTTTAGTCTTTGAAAGTAGCAACGCATCTGTGATTGATTTCATATACATAGAACCCCTATTTTGTATGAAGTTGCTTGCGGATATCCATGGGCGACAGTGACCACTTACCACCAGGTGGACTAGATTATCGTTTGTTTCTTCATCTGATTAAAAATATATAGTACATAGAATGTGTAACGAAGAACCAGTTAAAAGTATTTTTTTAATAAATTGACCTGATAAATTTCCTGGATGCAAATTTTGAAAATTTGTGACAATTTGATAGATTATTATTGTACATTTCGATACTATAATAGGTATATATTACACAATTTTTTAACTTAACTAGCTTATTTATTGGTATAATATTCTTTCTCAAATATCTATTTAATTCTACTGCTACTTTGTTACTCAATAATTTAAACAGCTGGAGTAAATTTGATTATTATCACATTTTTTTCATCACAACAAATAAAGCCGCTGTAACTACTTAAATCTAGATTCGTTCCTAAATCTAGATAAACTCCTCTTTAGATATTTTACAATATTGAGTGGCAAAGTGGCTAGTATTCAAATCTATCTGAATCGGAAATATCCATCAGCAGAATGACAAAACGTGCACGAGTTTTTCACAGGCTACTAACCCTTCATACATGTACATATATCGTTCATACATTGAATATTTAAGGGATCTTCCACATTATATTAAGCTATAAAATGGATACTTTTAAAGTTTATATTAGGAAATATCGAACTTGATTACCAGGCGATAGAACCAGTGTAGATCGACCGGGGAGGTACCACCGCCACATCATGGAGCTGTCTTATGGAGCGCCACTAGCAAAGAGCAGTTCTTACGTTTCAGTCGAAGGGTGTGATTGTCGGCTGACTTATATGTATATGTGACCATCTTAGTCCTAAGAGGTAGCAACGCATCTGTGATCGACTTCTGATAGAACCACCGTTTTGTATAAAATATCTTACAGATTTCCATGGGCGAAAAAAACCTTCGTCTACTAAACAATATTAATATGTGATCGACTTAATTGCGGTTTCGTTGCTACATGATATTTCAATGTATTTTTACAACAAAGTAAAGCTTTACTGCTTTGTTCTACTATGTTATGATTGAATGAAATTTTCGTATCATAGGATCTGATTATTTTCTTATATTTTTTGTACCTGGAATGATGAATTTACCCAGGTACAAAAATATATATATTTAGTCCCAATTTATATCTTCTAGGTAGGAGTATACTTAATAAAACTTGAAGTTAGAGGATTATTTTTAAATTACATTTCTGTAGTACGAATAGGCGCTTTACGTAGCCTTTCCGAATTTCCAGTACGGTGGGACGAAACCCTATTACTATAAAGTGCGAACGGTCGGCCTGTCCATGCGATTCGGATTAGTGAGTCTCCCTTTAGGAGCCGTGTGAAGCAATTTGCCAAAGCAAATTGTAGACGATTTGTTGAAATGATCACTTTTCGTAGTACACAAACGTGTTCAAAACGACAGCAGTTAGGTGTTTCCGTGCTTCATTAATAATTGTAGGTAAAATAGTGTGATAGATTAGAAATAAGAATTTCGGTTTCCATTTACCTAAATGTCTAAACTTAGTAAGTCTAAACTTAAGTTTAGACATTTAGGTAAATGGAATCGAATCACAGGCTGTAAAATCCATAAAAAAATCTATCAATAATAATAACTTACAATTTATATTTTTATATTTTCATTTAAAATTATTATAGGTTAATGAATTAAATTAATTAAAAAAAAGCGATTACTAACCTACTTTTGAACTTGTTTAAAGCGCATTTTTCAGTGTGATATGTTGAAATATTAAAATGGATAAGATTTTAATAAGAGTATGGTATCCTGCGGTGAGATATGAAAGGGCTCATGAAAAAGGAAACATTATAAAGTTAGGATGAAATTAGTTAACATAAGTAACAACGCATCTGTGTCTAGCTCCAGGTAGAACCCCTGTTCTGTACGGCGTTGGTTACGTCCTTGGGCAGCAGTTGCCACTTAACACCAGGTGGACTGCATATAACTATATTTCTGCCTAATAACAGCAGTGTGGTAAGGAAGACACACTTTTTCAAGGCATTCTATCTTAATCCTCAGGGGTAGCAACGCATCTGTGGCTAACCTTACGTGAGACTTTGATCTTACCTAGGGTTGATTACAGATGTCCATGGGCGGCAGTAGCCACTTACCATCGGGAGGGCTACATGCTCGTTTGTTACTTCCATACTATAAAAAAAAATGTTCGTTTGCCAATTCAATATTTTATACAGTATATTTTTTTTTCAATCTTGCACTACTAGGTTCTTTTGAAATATTGTAAAGATGTCAATGTATTAACATTATACTTCCTTATTCCAATTTAATCAAAATAAAATAATTACGATCTACTTATTACAAAAAATCATACGATATATTTTTAACCGACTTCCGAAAAGGAGGAGGTTCTCAATTCGTCGTGTATTTGTTTTTTATGTTTGATACATCGAATATTGTGGATATGATGACGGTTCATCATATGACAATTTTTTTTATTTAAAAGTTGATGGGTTGGATTTTAATTTGGGTTAGTTTTGACAAGGTTATCCAGGAGAATAACATATAAGTCTTGAATTTGCAATATATATGACCTTCTACTCTTTGATCCTGATGATGTAAGGGTACTGCTAGCCAAAACCAAAAAGTTAGCTATTGGGTGCTTACGAATATATAATTAAATTACTAAGCAGAGACATACTATAAAATATTTGAACTTCAACTCCTCAACCCTGATGATGCAGGGGTACTTCGAACCAAGACCATAGAAGTAGGCCGTTTGGTGCTTACGTTTATGCAGTAAGATTACTATGCAGAGATATAAGATGAACATTTTGACCTTCAACTCCTCAAATCTGATGCAGGGTACTGTAGTTAAAATTTATAGCTTAGGATTAGTCTGAGCTGTAGGGGTTTATATTGGATGGATTAGGTTACATTGTTAAGTTTTGCGCAAACCGCAGATGGCGATGGCCGTCAGAGTCCTGGCCGGATCCCCGCCCTGGGACCTACGCGCTGCGCTGAGAGGAGCTCCGTCAGGTATTGGTGGCGTAATGGTGGCAAAGGCATCTGCGCCCTACCGCCAGCATTGCCACTGTCGAGGCCATCCGGCCAGTACTCGACGACTGGCTCGGGAGAAGGCACGGCTCCCTGTCGTTTAGGGTGACGCAGGTGCTTTCAGGGCACGGCTGCTTCGGCAAGTACCTGTGCCGCATAGACAAGGAGCTGGACACTCGGTGCCACCACTGCGTCCATTGCGGGGAGGACACGGCGCTACACACTCTCGCCGAGTGTGTAGCGTGGGAGGAGCATCGTGTCTTCACAAATGAAGTGGGAGGTGATCTGTCGATGCCGGCCGTAGTGCGGAGGAAGGTCGGTAGCCCAGAGTCGTGGGACGCGGCGGTGTCCTTCTGCGAGGAAGTGATGTCGCAAAAGGAAACTGCGGAACGGGAGAGGGAGATATCGATTCCCTTCCCCGGCCGCAGAAGGCGCATCGGGCGCAGGAGAAGGGCGGACCACGCCCTTTTCCAGCCCCCATAAATGGGTCCAAGGGCGAGGGACTTGGGGAAGTCCTCGCCACCTATTCGATGGACCCGAGTCGCAGGCCTCTGAGGCGATGCACGGGGTAGTTCAACACCTCACTACGCCGTGCAGAAGACGAGGCCCGGACAGACCCTGCCAACACTAGTGTGGGGCTGCGGAAGAACTTTGGATTCCCGCAGCCCCGCGCGCACGTGCGAGGAGACACCGGGGTGGTTTTAGCCGGTAAGAGTCCGGCACGCCCCTCCGCCTTTCCCCAGGCGGAGGTAGTCCATGAGGATTTCCCCCCGTAAAAAAAAAGGTTACGTTAGAATATAATAGAAAACATAAAACTAAGCGAGCAGGTGCGCCCAGTTCATATAAATACAGACGTAATTTACAAAAAGTTTTGTTAGTCATGGCTTAGAACTAAATTTTACATTTATGCTGGAAGTTGAATTTACGTTTGTATTTATGCTTAAATTTATGTTTTCGAGTAAATTTATATTTATGAAGCAAAATTAGTGATATTATATGAAGACAAATATAAGTGTAACATCACTAAAAAGCGTGAAAAAAACGTTATGTTACTTTTACTTTTTTGTAGTATGTCTGTTTCTATTTTTTGTTATAATCTAAAAATCTAGGAAGTTAACTGTAAAAACTTGATGGTTTGAATTTCACTTTAACAGAATTGGTACTTATTTCTCATTAGAATAAGTACAAAATATCGACTTTATGATCGAAATAATGACCCAAATTACTGTAATGTAGACTAATTCAAACAAATTGTAGCCAACACGAGTAGGCTCCAATATTAACAATATTAATGATCGTCAATCTAGTTGTTAGCGTACATAGTCATCAAAAACCAAATTAGGTCGCTGTGACGGTGCCCTTTCTTCCATTAGCGATGACACACCAAACACTACAAACTATACAATAGTATAAAGTTGTATATCTAATGTCAATAGTAAAATGTCGTAGCGTTACGCGACCTATAAGTGTTAGACCAGATTTATAATGTCTCATATCGAACCGTTTATTTAAGCATCATATGTCGTTTATTTTAATTATTTTTAAAAAGATAGTGTATTCAATAATGTAGTTAATTTAGCCAATAGAACAGTCATTGGCGTGTGGTATTCAGGGATAGAGTTTCAGGCAATTAAGATTTTTAGAAATTATTTGCAGGTAAGAAATAATTCTGCTTGCTTGCTTGCTTCAACAGAAAAGAAAATCATCGGCAGTACCATGGGTTCACATGTCTAAGAGTTACAAAAATTATTATCTCAAATATATGTTTTTATAACCTGGAAGTAGCAAACGAGCAAACAGTCCACCTGATGGTAAATGGCTACTGCCGTTCGTGGACATCCGTAATCAGCCCCAGATAAGATCAGAGTCTTACCTGAGGTTAGCCACAGATGCGTTGCGGACTAAGTAGAGTTAGAAGTTAGCGTTAGAATACCTCGGATAAGTACCATCATATTAGAACACAAGAATGGATAACATTGCTGTTATAAAACAAAAATAGGTGTGGCGCTGGTGCTCCCGGGAGTCGAACATCAAATATTTCTACCAACTTCAACTGTATGGATATAAATTCTACAAATTTACAATTAGCTGGTGTACTATTCTTGTACTAATAAAACACACACACGCTTTCTACACTCATAACCCCACACTAGGATTTTCTCCTGTGTCGTGGGTGCCATGGGCACACAAAGACAAACACACAAATATCCAGACCCAGAAGAGAAAAGTAAACTCATCATTCAGATGTCTGTCTGGCCGGGGATCGAACCCGGGACCCATTGCATGTCAGACCGGTGCATAGGTTCATGCTACAATAGATGTAGAAAGTAAAGTTTCTCTTTTGAAAGTATATATGTTGCGTAAATGCTGTTAACTGTAATTAAAGTCGTAGTACCGTATTAGAGCGTTGTTCAATGATCAAGTCGATGTAGCGAATAACAATTCACACAGCGAAAAGAAATATATAATGCAACAATATCATTTACAAAATTATATATAGAAGCGATATTTATCATAATGAATTACTGACATAAAAATGGATTTTATGAATTCAGTATCGACTAAATAGACAAAACAGAAATTATTATGAAAACAAAAAAACCGACTGCTAAAACTGTAATTTGTAGTCGGGTTATTGTAATTACTTGTTGCCTTTCACAGCGGTCAAAATTCGACCGTAATTAAAACCAAATAGTTTTTCTACGTATTTTCCTCTGTCCATCAAATTTAAAATTATTTTTTAAATTGTCATTACAGGGAAATGAGATTTAATTGAGTAAGCTGCATTTAAACGCAATAACGCGTTATTTGACATACATATCTGACATATGAAAATGTCAGCAACAAAGTCAGCGTGTAACAAATACGTGTGTTTATGTGTGTCAAATTCATGGTAGTGTGTAATGTTTTATTTATTGATTTAATGTACTTTGTCAAGGATTATTATTGAAAAATATTAGCGTTTTGCACTTCTCATACATGGTTGTGGTGGCGATGAAAAATCAAATATTTTGATATGAATAAGGCACAACAAATGATAAGGCACAACAAATAACTTACACATAGACATGTTTTATGAAAATCGGCTAAACCATTTACTAGATATAGGACATTAAAAGAGGACGAAAAATTCAGTGTTGTCAAATATACTCGAATGGGTTATCAAATGAAAGAGGATGACGTCTATGTTACAATTAAAAAAAAGCGGGTTAGCCAGTTACAGTTAAACGTGGTAGTTCAAAGTGAGGAGGAATAATCGAATATTGTCAGATACCGCGGGGTACCGCTAAGTTTTGAGTATAGGTACCTACCTACCAAGCTAAAATAGAAAGATTGGATAATCGTCACGTTCACGGGCTTAACCATTAAATCTAGGAAATAAATAGATAGATAGCCAATCGAATAAAGGGTCTGACTAAAATAAGCGGTACCCTTCCGCTTGTGTGACGCTGTAGTACAATTTTAACAAGCAAATGTTATCTATATTTCTATTATTAAAATATAGGTCTAACTCAGAGTGAGTTAGACCGTAGTTAGATTTGATGGCTCATCTATAAATATTATTTTTGACTTTTTAAATGGTTGCCCACTTATCTTTATAGCGTTGGGGGTTTTTTATTTTATATATTTTATTTTATATGGGGGTATTTAATTTTATTGGAATGATTTATTTATTTGTCTTTCATTTGATTCCCATAATGTCGAAATAATAAAAAAAGTTGTCACAATCCGATTGAGCTATAGCGCGTGTCAAAGAAATGGACATACCAACATACAAATATACAATAAAATATACGCTTGAAAATCACTACCCTCCTTATGATGTGGTCAGATAATAAGCATCAAGTTAACGAAAAAAGAAATAATCACAGACACAAATTCGATTACATTATTACCAACTGTTATGTACTTTGTATAGTTTCTGTTATAGAACTTCACGAAGCGTTACGTTTGGCCATCCATCCACTACCGAAGTATAGATAAGGCGAAGCGTAAACTTTGTCAACGAAACCGCTCGATCTATCGTGGCACTTGAGCCCCATTTGTATCTTCAAGTTGAGTTGAATCTGTGCAGCGAGTGCTGGCAATTAATATTATTATTTACGGTAAGAAAGTTTGAAGGAAACTAAGCACTGGAACTCGAGATTAATGTAGGTTTGTGATCTAGTTTTTTGCTAGGTATTTGAATTGAGAGATAACAAAATGGACTAGATCGCAATTTACTTCAAACGCAATTATAACAGCGAATATTTAAGATTAAATTAAAAAGATTCCCTATCTATGATTAAAATTCATTAAAATTTGATTGTATATTTACAATATTTAAAAATTATCAAACTTTACTGTAATAAATAAAAGTATTTAGGATGTTGACCTTATCTTTGACGTGATTTTCATTATTTTTCTTATTATTTTTTATCCAGAATTGCTTGAAAATCTACGTCACTTATAAATGAGGCGACCATCTTAGTCCTCGGGAGTAGCAACGTATCTGTGATCGACCTCAAATATGAACTTGCTTACCGATGTCCAAGAGCGGTAGTAACCATTTACTATCAGATGGACTAAACACTTCAATCTGGAAAAAGAACTGATAAAAGTAAACCGATATAAAAGATAATTTTCTTTTCTCGTATATGTTCGATCACACACTGAACTATCAATATTTTGAGAAACTACTAGAGAAACTGTACTTTTTACCAAGTTTCAAGTCAAATGCGTGTGTAAACGGGGCTCATTCGGATCGTTCGCTCATTTCCTTCCAAGAGTGCCATTAACTGTACAAACAAAACATGTATTTCGGTGACACCTGCCCTATATACCGTATTTACTCACGTCATTCATATTGTAATGAAAACAGAATGGAAAATAAATAATGTTACGTCAATTTTTGAAAATAACACGTCGTACATAATACTTTGCTATGTTAGTGTAACGCCTGTATTTCCTACAGTTACTACCTTTTTATAACCTACCTAAGTATTTAAAAGTTTGCACATATTTATTGTATATCTTTTTTTATACAGAACATTATAAATAAAACAATCAAGTCATATTTATTTTAAAGTAATTGTCCTCTACGGTTTTATTTGCATTTTTTAAATATTACATTAAATTGACGGCAGTAGTCACTTACCATCAGGTGCAGGATGCATATTCGTTTGCTGCGTCCTTACTATAAAAATATATATATATAGCCGAAATTTTAGACCTTATCCAATTGTAAAATTAAAGCATTGTTTTAGAGAGGATTGATAGCAACTGACATAAGCGGCAGTGACGATAGCTGTATGCGCGTTGAGCGCGCGCGGTTTCTTAGGTTTTATTTTTATATGCGAACTCCAATTACATTTTCTAAAATAGAAGAAGCCTAAGTTACGCCTTATGACATCAACTATCCAACAGTAAAAGTCCCGTCAAAATTGGTTCAGTGGTTTCAGAGATTACCCAGAACAAACAGACAGACAGACAGAGAGATAGACAGACAGACAGACAAAAATTTTAGTAATTGATGTTTTGTTGTCAGTATCGTATATGCTTCCATATGCATTAAATAAAAAGCTATTATTTTGATATTACAAACAGACACTTCAATTTTATTTATATGTATAGATTCATGAAATTCATTAAGTAGTTTTAGCTTGACGCCATTTTCTAACATACAATTAACACAGAAAAAAAACTGCGAGTGTGCCATGCACACATAGCAGAAGTGAAACTTAATAACAATAAATGAGACCGAGAATATAAAATGTTGTTTAATGTGTTCTATCTCATTCTCCTGTCGTTTTATCCTATTACATTTTTGTGTATATTTCCTTATCGTGACGAATTTTCATAACATCGATTTTCAAATCACAACGATTCTAAGAAAGTTTCACTTAAAAATTCTGAAAAAGAATCATATAAATTTCTATGATAACGTCAGTCTCACTCCTCCAACAATTCTTTTAATATATGCCATGTAACGACACGCGACACATTCATTTTTGCTATATGTATGGGTGTACAAATAAATTCGATACATTGCACAGATGTAATGTATCGAATTTATCTGTACACCCTCTGTCTTATGTGTGTGAGTTCAGAATCTCTAAAGATTAAATACCTACATTATTAGGTCAAATTAAGTTACTAATTATTTACAAATATCTGAGATAGACGTAACCGTTATACCTACATAACTATAGAATATTCATTTACTTAAAAAATTGGAACTTAATAAATTACTGATACTAGGTATATAGCAAAAATAAAGCGGTGGTGTTTCTAGGTCAAACTTTACGTAAAGACGTTCCCACTACTTTTTAAAATTGCGTTTAGTATTAAAATATGAATAACCAACATTAAGTTATATAAAGGCATCTTTCTAACAATAACAAAATCCATTTCAAGACCGATATCAATTCAATTCCAAGAGATCTCGATTCTCGTGCCTCTAAATTTGCCGACCATTGTTATTCAAATTGTAAATTAACCATTCATGTCACTTTCATTCTTTTAAATTATTTCCCGTTTGTAAAGAAACGACGGTAAAGTAAACATTCGGGCATCAAACACTTGTACAAGCGGTTAATAAACAAAATTTTAATATAATAAATATATTAAATTTTAATAAAGATAGAGAAACCATTTGTACAAAACTGACTATTTATCTTTCCATCTAAGTGGTAGAGCGACGAAAATAATAATTCCAATTTTTTGATATTAGTGCAGTTATATAGTTATATAACTCTCGTTTTAAATAACTAGCGCTGGAGTTCTTTATTATCAGATTGAAGTAGCAAATGGGCATGCGGTCCGCCTGATGGTTTTATTTAATTATACTACGGAAGTAGCAAACGAGCCTGCAGCCCATCTGATGGTAAGTGGCTACTGCCGCCCATGGATATCTGTAATCAACCCTAGGTAAGATCAAAGTCTCACTTAAGGTTAGCCACAGTTGCTACCCCTGAGGTGGAGTTGGAACCCCTCGGAAAAGTATGTCTCCCTTACCACACCCTTCAGACTAGAACACAACAGCGTATAACACTGCTGTTATTAGGCAGAAATAGGTGTGACGGTGGTGCTTCCGGAGTCGAACCACAAAGAGTTCTACCACCTTCGATGGTAAGTAGTAACTGCCGCCCATGGATATCTGTAAGCAACTTCACATAGAATAGTGGTCGTATTAGAAGTAGATCACAGATGCCTTGCTACTCCCGGGGCGTAAGATGCTCACCTCAAATATAAGTGAGCCAGCAACCACATCCTTCCAACAACACGCAAGAACTGCTTTACGTTAGAAATAAGTGTGGTCGTGGTACCTCCCAGGCCGAAATGCACTGGTTCTACCATCTATCAAAAGTTATTAGAACTATCGAAAGAATAAAGAAAGGACAGGCTTATGCTTTTCATTGTTTACAGTTAGACTGAACGGGAATTTTGCTCATACTCTTGTATGTCCTGTAATAAGAAAATTCGCAAATGAAATTCCATAGATTCGCGGGGTAGAGTTGTGCCGTAGTAACGTGTCAAATAGCAGTGCTACGACGCTAAAATTAACCTTTAGAAACCAACACCTTCATAGAGAAACAATATAAATATAACGTGATAATTCACTGTCATTAAATTCGTATAAATAAAAATAATATATAAATAGCACCGGCGTACTTAGGTTTCATATAGATTGGATTTACTACAAAATAAGTAATTCATCTGATTACGTGGTCTCTGCTACCTGTAAACATCGATTGTTATCATATCAATTTTAAAAGAACATACATTAGATTGACCACAAAATGTTTCTCATATATAATATATTGAGTTGGAAACTATATATTACTGCTTAAAGATCCTTATCGCAATGTTAATTAATACATTTTAAAATTATTTTTAGAAATTTAATACAGACGACAATAAAGACAAAATCACAATATACAGAAATTGTTATGTGATGTTTATTTTAATATACGTCTACTATAAGTCCGTTGTAACTCATAACCCAAAAAATGTAACAATAAGTTTCTTACATTGATTGTGTCATGCGTTACAATACTTACAACTAATTGTAGTCAATACTCCGACTAGTCTAATATCTGTAATATCACTTCTGTATTGTAATTGCATAATGCAAATTGTACAATAAAAAATTTGTTTCATTTTTGTGTCATGCTTTATAAGTAACTAGCTTATTCCCGTGGCTCCGTCCACTTTGGCCACGTTTTCCACGGTGATGTTAAATGTTATCCCATTTTATAATCCAGGTCATAGAATATCCGTGTACAGATTTTCAGTGAAAACCGACCAGTGGATTTTGCGTCAGATAGTAACAAAACACATCCTCAAATGCTTTCGTATTTATAATATTAGTAATATTGTAGTCGATACTCAGACTAGTCTAATACTTGTGATATCACATATACTGTAGCTTGATTACTTAACGCAAATAACAGTTGTTTTCTTTTATCATACATTATAACTAATTGCAGTCGATACTCAGACTAGTCTAATACTTGTAATATCACTTCATACGCATTATACGATGCTAGGAGAGGTGTCGCCGCTCTAGTGGCTCTTGAGTGCATCTCGACGTTGTGACACTTCGGTATTTTATTCCACGACACGTTTCCTTTCGTATCAAATGCATTTCCTTCCAAATTTCCTCGGAGACTGCAAACTGTGACGTTATCCGTATCCGTCGCCTTGTGGAAGTTACAAAATTCAGAATAGTATTGACTGTCCACATATATGCATGAATAATATGAATTGTTTATAGAAAGTTATTGTTGAAATAAATATTGTTATTTAAACAATAAACCAATGGGTTAGGTTGAAGATTCAATGTTGTATAAGGACACTTAAAGGTGGTAGGTCCAAGGTACCTTTGAAGTACCATCTCTACACCAATTTGCCACCAATGTATTTTGACTTGAAGGGTATGGTAAGGGAAATATATACGAGGCGTTCGAATTTAGTCGTAAGAAGTAACAACACATCTGTGCCAGTACTCAGATACGATTTAAATGCTATCTGGGTTAATAACAGATATCATGAGGACGGTGGGAACTTATCATCAAATATAATGCACGTTTGTTAAAAAAAAACATGTATAAACGATATACATATCTACTTTTGGCAGCCATTAAGATATTACATTGCGTAATATTTTCCAAATAAAAAAGAAATAAACTAGATGTCCTAGAAATGGTTGGTAAATTATTCGCGACTAGCAAACCATTTTTATGAGGTTCTCTGAAGATAATATTTCACGTCATTTGCACACAAGGCACTGAGGGCAAATATTTCATACTCGCAAAAAGGTTGTTAGTAAAGATACATTAAAGACGATCCGGTCAGGCACGGGCAATATTCAAAGAGGCCGGCACCCATTTTTACCCATTTTTCACCCATTTTTCTCGGAACACCTTCAGTAGAACTTCATGAATATTTCAGCCCGGATCAATTATTAAAATGATTTACTACTCGACCCGCGGCATGAACGCAACGCTTGTGCTGTTTTTGTAAGGTCACAGTGGGTTTATATTCCTCTATTCAACACGTATACTACAGCTTAACTACACAGATTTAAGTTTTTTCTTATACATCTGTGCGAAGGAAATCTTGAGAATAACAGTTGCAGTTCAGAGTCGGTGCCGGTAGTAATAACTTATTCAAACTTTACTGTTGCTATTATAAATTAAAGTAGACACAGAAAAAAGACCCGATGAAAAGATGGCAAAGTTCTGTCTACTATTTTATTATTTACTAGATGTGCCTCGCGGTTTCATCCGTGTTTAAAAAAAATAGACATAATTTGAAATTGTTATGACTTTTGATAGAGTAGATATATTTATTAAATTTAAAAAGTCTCATTTTTGCCATAGGCAAAACCAAGTCTTACACTCGTTTTCACTAGGGGCAAAGAAATATACCTACTCTCAATTCTTGATATTTAATTTAGTAGTTTAGGTTTGATGCGCTTTCAAACAAACAGATGAAAGTTTTAAAAACCACAAAAAATGTATTCTTACTTAGTCTCAGTTCCCAAACATTTTTTTCACAAATATGACATGACAGAAATACAGATACGCGGATCTTTTATTTTTATTATTTCTATCAGGTTCTATACAAAAGATATTCCTCCTATAATATCTATTTTAAGAGATAAAATATTATATAGTGTAAATGGTAGATGTCTCTTCCATATTCATTGTACGAATATTGGATCCTAAAGGCGAAAAATGAAATAGTGACACCATGTGACACCGACTCCGCGTCTAACGTGCCGTATTTCTGAATTTATGCCTATATTTTACATGACATGTAATGTCTTGTACGCTCCAGCTTCCATCCATAATTTCTGACCCTAGACACATTTCATAGAGTGTACGAAGAATTTAACGACCTAATATTTGATAGATAGACCTTCATATAGAATGTAAAAATATGTGAAATTCCAGTAGATTTTAACTCTGATGTTGTACACTGTTAGAGACTGGTAGTACTTATTATAAAGACAAAAAAGTGTGTATGTGAAATTCTCACAGGGCAAAAGTGAAACTTAATAATAATAAATAGTAAAATATTTCTGAACATAAGGGTATTAAGACTAATGTTTATGGAAAAAATGGATTAAATAATCATTGCAGCCCATATTCGGACATTTCATTTCGCATATTCCATACTTGACTTCTTATACAAGCTACGTAGTAAAATCGTTAGTGTGATCAGTTGTCGGCGCTACAACTGGATGTCGGTGTACCCACATCCAGTTGTAGCGCCGACAACTGCTTTCGTAGCGCATTTTCGTTTCATCGAGTTTCAAATCAAAATGATTCTAAAAACAATCACTTCAATTATTAGATATTGCTTGTTATATCGCGTGGTGGTAGTCGCCATATCAGGCTGATACAAAAAGTAGTTTCAGGTTAATATTCGGTCATTAAGAACTTCAAATGGAATCAGACACACCCTCTCCGATGCCCAGCGGAGACCGCGCTGGCCAAGTGCGAATTGGTATACTACACTCAACTTTGAGAACTTCTTTTTTCATCATCATTTTTTTAATATAATTTTAATTAATAATAAATGGTTGTTATTAAAAGATGAAAAATGATATCGTCGTAATTAAACTCCTTGTATTTTAACATGTAACCTATTCTACAGAAACTGTTGATCACTCAACATAAATAAATCAATACCTATCAGTCTGAAACTAAGAACATTTTACCTCAAACAACAGCATAGCTCCGCATGTTAGAAAACATTGTATGTATTAAATTATAGCGGTTGCATGTTGACCTACTACACTTTTGTAAGTAGGTAGCTTATTCAGCCTAAGCCTGTTCTGACATCGCCAGCGCTGCGTACTGATATACTCACGTACCTACATGTATGTATCACATTTGTAATACGTGTACTTTATTAGACTGTGCTAAGAAAATAGCTTTTTTATAGTATGTAAATAGCAAACGAGCATGCAGCCTACCTGATGGTAAGTGACTACTGCTGCCCATAGATATCTGTAATAAACCCTAGGTAAGATCAAAGAGTGCCCTAAGGTTAGCCACAGATGCGTTGCTACCCCTGAGGACTAAGATGGAATGCCTCGAAAAAGTAAGTCTCCCTTACCACCCTTCAGACCAGAACACAACAGCGCATTATTGCGCCAAATAGATGTGGCGGTGGTGCTTCTGGAGCCGAACCACAAAGAGCTCTACCACCTTATAAAACACGTTCTTATAAATAACTTATCGTGAAAACAAAAACCTGTCTGCTTATTTTTTATATATTTGACAGCAAACGAGCATGTTGACCATCTCACGGTAAGTGGTGCCACTCATGAACGTCTATAAGCAATTTGCCAGGTTGTAGTGCCAGTGTAGCTCGACCGGGGAGGTACCACCGCCACACCTATTTCTAACGTGAAGCAGTTCTTGCGTTTCGTTGGAAGGGTATGGTTGCCGGCTCACTTATATATGAGGCGACCATCTCAGTCCTCGAGTAGTAATCGATTTCAGATAGAACCTCTGTTCTATATGAAGTAGCTTACAGATGGACATGGGCGACAGTAACCACTTACCACCGGACTGCATGCTCGTTTGCTACTTCAATCTGATAAAAAAAACTTCATATGTAACGGGAGTTTTATCTGAAGTCAATAACAGAAGCTACTCACGAAGCTAAGATGGTCTTCTCATATGAAAGTGAACCTTTAACAATACTTTTCCACCGAAACACAGGAACTGCTCCACGCTAAATATAAATGTGGCGTTAATACCTCCCCGTCATACCATACTTGGTGTAACACCTTGCAAATTAACTCTAAAGGGAAAAATAAGCATTATCATAATTAAATAAATCTGTTAAAAGGTAACTGCTACAGGCTATTTTAGAATCAAGTTAGGCTTCGATCGTGTTACGTGCTCTTTATATACGTTCTTATGTAATGTACACTGGAAAGCAGACGTGCAAAAGTATATTTGGCTATAGACATTTGTAACGAACCATAAATAGGGCCGGAGTCGCACCTGTGGTCGAACACAGATGTGTTCCTATCCATATGTACTAAGTTGTAATGTACTTTTATACCCAGAGGCAATAGCTTATTACACTTAGAGACCGAAAAAAATAAGAAAAGAAACCAGAAAAAGGCAGAACCAGACCACTCACAGTTTTTGCGTTCAGCTGTTTCTTCAAAACAATTCGTATTACGTTAGTGCCTTTGAAGTTTAATTTTCACATTACTAAAGATAAGCCACTACTTTTAATATAAGTGCGGCTGTATCTAGTATATGGCAGATCATATTTCCCGGCATTTCGCTTGCAAATTGCTCGTCGCGAGAACGAATATCGTGTTACGTTACGTACCGGCATTAGCATATCGATGGGTTGGAAATATCGCCGTAGGTATCTACTAAAAATGTACGGGAACTATGACACCTACTTACCTTATGATATTACTTACATTTTGTTAAATTTGGTAATGAGCATTAACAATGTAGTGTAATAGTTACAATTACGGTTCATGAGATGTAGCCTGGTGACAGACAGAAAGACGGACAGCGAAGTCTTGGTAATAAGGTTCCGTTTTTACCCGTTGGTTTTACTATGGAGTTGGGAACATTTGAGTCCTAAAACCGCATCAAATCTCGGTCCTGCGATACTCTGATTAACGTAAAGAATTTATTGCCGCAAAGAAACGTAAAAACAAAGTGTACATAAACTTGTGAATCGACTAATAAAAAAAAAAAACTTTATCGGTGATAGAGTAGTAAGAAATAAATTGAATTCATTATAAGTTAGGAGGCTACAGTAAAAATGCAGAAAATGTGATTTTCATTTAATATTGTACATACCAGATGTTATTTTCTTTCAATATTTAATCTTGATGTAAGTATCTAAGCCTGTGTTTGAAATAGATGCATCGCTATTAAGGGATAATTAAGAATTCATTAGCTGTCATATCTTTCAAGCTTTCCACCTTCACAATGGAAAATCGTTTTCTTTTACCCTAATGAGTGGAATTATGGGGTAAAACGAGGCTGCATTTTACAGAATTTGTGAAAATTTAATGAACTGGATTAATATTTCTGTACAAACAATAAACAGAATGCGTAAAGTAGTCAATAGAAGGTATGCTTCTCATAGTTATTGTATAAATGTTTAGTAACTTTTCGTTACAGGAGTAATTAAAAATATAATAAATTTAAAAGAATTGAGGGTTACATTTAAGATCATAAAAAACCTCTCATAATACCTGATATTCTATAGTGTATGAATTTATAAAAAAACATCTATTCTAATAATATTGGCCATTTACAAAAGCAAATTCTTGTTTTCATTCAAGTGTATTTAGTATTGAGGCTATGAATGGAGATGTTAATATATTTTGAATACACGTAATATTTACCCGTATTATAAATAGGTATACATGACCAACTATAATAAATAAATGTTTGCTCAAATCATTTCTGTTATCACCAGGGATCTATAAAACGTTCTTATCTAGTAACACTAGGCTTGATCTATGTAAATAGGTTTGTATGCCTTAATTAACATAAAATATGCATAAAGGATTGCGTTACAACGCCTGAAAATAGTTTTTATGGCAGTTTTGGTGAAAGATAAAGTTAATTCAACGTG
The DNA here is from genome assembly GCA_002930495.1 of Cecropterus lyciades. Classification (NCBI taxonomy): domain Eukaryota; kingdom Metazoa; phylum Arthropoda; class Insecta; order Lepidoptera; family Hesperiidae; genus Cecropterus; species Cecropterus lyciades. Next base: position 1,795,027 of record MOOZ01000899.1, on the reverse strand, counting down.
AAAACTACGCATAAAGGGTATAATAAGTAGGTGAAAATAAAACACAGATGTTTTGTCCTTTCTTTGAATACGGGCGAAATAAAATTCGTTATGCTCCCGTTAAAGCAAACTAGGCTTTTTAATACAATCATAAACAAAACAGAAATTTCGTGACAGTATATATTAAAGTTTCAAAAATATGAATATGTTTTTATAAAAAGAAGAGAAAAGATACGTTCGTCAAAATGACACCAATATCAATAGAAGAATATAATTTATACAAAAGCAGAATATTATTGTAGCGGCTTCCGATATAAAAACACGGACGAAGAACCAACACCGACCGTACCACGCATATCCATCCGTTACTGTTTGACTTCTTCGCTGACTTCCCTCGGTCCGTGATATAACGCACGAAAACGAACTATCCCGCACCAAAGGAAGAGCATCGTTTATGGTAGCGAAGCGGTGAGTCGGATCTGTCGAGGGTCGGTTAATTTTAATCTTAAGACCGACATGCGTTATTGAAACAGCTTTAGCGGCGCGTTATTATCCGTGGTCGTTTGCCGTCCCTGCTGAATCCATAGAATCACGGATCGTCACAAAACGCCATTGTTGAAATATAGATTACCAGTTGATGAATACCTAAGGATTTTTAAAATACACTTCGTTTTTCATTAGGATACTACATAAAAATCGAATTTCAACTATAAAAAAATACTATTTTAAAATGTTTGTTAATAACTAGAGCGAGCTAATCAATTCTCGTATTATACTTGTCCAAAGTCAATTATAAAAAGGGATTTGTGAGAGTTTTACTTTTTATTGCTAACATTTTTTATCATAAAGAGTTGTAATAACGAAGATACAAATTTGTATATTTATATAATCTTTAGTGTCTAACAGTGAAGTCAAAACAGGTTGAATCAAAAAAAGAATTTCAAAAGCATTTTAAAAATATAAGCATTATATATAACTAACGATCATTTTTTTTTTTTTAATTTTTTTACAAAAATTACTAAACCTTGCATCGAAATTAAAATTCCAACCACGCGAGTAACACTTTAGATGACGTATGGAAAATATAAAATGTTGAGTTCATTTCCCTGCTTTTCTGGCTGGTTACCTCCGCTCCGCTCAATGACATACATGAATAGAGTGTCCGGCGCGCCCTTTCATCGTTTATCGCACGAGGCAGCGGACACAATCGCTACAAGGATTGAATGCTCCACCAGGTAAATGCCTAGACTTTGCAATATTTGATCCTACAAAGGATTGATTTTTGTTTTGAGAGTTTAGTCACAAAGTTTCTCAAGTATTTAAGAAAGTTTAAGATATTTATATTAATTTCTCACGTATTCTTGCGTACAACATAGTAAAAAAAATGCCACAGTTTTGTTGACGTCGTTCATTATTTATCGATTCAATTTAACCAATGGTTTTAAAGTCACTTAAGGTTAAAAGAATAATGATAAACAATAAGTATAAACGAATAATGATATAATCTACGAGTATGTACCCAGAAAAGAGAAAATAATACCACGAAATTTACAATTTAAAAAAATAAATCGCGGTCTTATAGTTAACATTGATTTCCAGACAACTTTATGAAGATGACAGAAAGATGTAAAAGATTTGAACAGTATGTTCTTTCTTAAGCATTTACCATTCATCCGGTTACCTCATCTACTCAATGAATTGTGTCCGGCGCGGCCTTTCATCGTCGCACGAGGCAGCGAAAACAATCGCTTCTAGCATTGAATGCTTCGATAGGTAAATGTCTAGACTTTCCAACATTTAACTCTCCAAAGAGTAAGAAAAGTGCATTTTATTGAAATTGAACTTAAATTTCCCCGTTTAAAATTCAAACAAAATATGTACATTGGCATTACTTTCGGTTACCTCGTCCACTCAATGAAATAAGTACGGGATCATAAATTGTATCCGGCGCGGCCTTTCATAGTTGGTTTATGTTTTAGAAAAATGCATATGCTGTAGAAAAAATCATTTTATTTAAATTGGATTAGATTTCCCAATTTAAAATTCAACTTCCTTTACAAAAATCGTTAATTGGTATTTCTTTCTGTTACCTCGTCCAGCCAATGACATAACTAGAAGATTATGCATTGTGTCCGTCTAGGCCTTTTGTCGTTTATCGCACGAGGTAGCGGACAGAACTGTTAGAAGCATTGAATACTTCGATACCTAAATGTTAAGACTTTCTAACATTTGATTTTTAAATATTTATAAAAATAGGGATTATAAGCATTTGAGTTAATTGCACTGTTAAAAAAAATGTCGTTTTTTGAAAGGGATGTCAAACATTACATATGTTTCTGTAAAAGCCGTAACTACAGTAAAACGTTAGTTCAGTTTGTTACTAATATTCTATAAAAAAATACTGCACTGCAACACACTCAGGTACGTGCGGTACACGGCCGTGGCGGTGTTGCTGTTCCAGTCGAAAACTATACTTTTAAGGGTTATAAAAATAACCATCTCATATATTTTACTGAAAATAGTTAAGTTATATTGGAATAGTGGTTTTAGGTAAGAGGAAGTTATTTGATTTAAGACTACATTCAAATGTACGACGATTATATATAGAATATGAGAAAAATATTACAGTTTCAATGAAACCACGAGATTCAGAATAAACGTATCTAAAAGAGCAGCTACTTACATGACTTAATCATATACTATTGTAAACAAAGGCAGTCGTGTTGTTCTCCCCGGTTTCTCGTACGGCTGCCTCCCGACATTGACAATATAACCTGAACAATGTGTTCGACAGAGCATTCACCGTTTATCGTATAGAAAACTGCAGGAAAATGCAAAACTCGCGCAGCTAAAAAACTCATTAAAAACAAATGAACTTATGGGCTTAAAAATATTAGCTGAAAAGAAAAAAAACAAGTGCTACAATATTGTAATATCAAAATAAAAAAGGAAATTAAAATTGTTTTTTTGGTAGTTTTTTTTCTATACTTTTTGATTATCCAAGCACATATATATTTTATTAGCTTCTATTTTATTCATCTTTGTATATTTTAATTTTCCTTTGATGATAAATGAATACTTTTAAATTACTGGCTCTAAATAAAAAAACGCTTTAAACGCTTTCTACACTCATAGCCCCACATTAGGATTTTCTCCTGTGTCGTGGTTGCCATGGACACACAAAGATACACACAAACTCCCAGACCCAGAACAGAAATCTAATCTCATCATTCAGATGTCTGTCTGACCGGGGATCGAACCCGAGATCCACTGCGTGTCAGACCGGTATGGTGACCGCTCCGCCACGCAGTTCGTCAAATCTCTACCTATTAAAATCTATTAATAATTTTAATATCTTGCAGTGTGACCGGTGAAGTGCTGATATCAAAAGTACCGTACTGATTCAAAATACTGAAGTGCTAGAGTATATATTTATCCACGTTATTGTAGTTAATAAAATCCTCGATACTCTGTAACATATATATATATATATATATACTAGCTGCGCCCCACGGTTTCACCCGCGTATTAGTTACTACAAAGAAAATTAATTTATGTATTTATTTGGATAAGAATAAATATTATATTTATACAAACAACTTCGCAAATAATACATTATTTTGGAAGAAATTTGATTAGCATATAAAAG
>MOOZ01000899.1:1770497-1785198 GCA_002930495.1 Cecropterus lyciades | reverse complement strand
CTTTTAATATATATTCTTTCCTTATCAACCCAAATGTACCCAATTGTCCGAGTCCCCTCGTCCGTGGAGTGATAAAACATTGAAAAGATGAAATATAGATGAACGGACAGAGGTCCAACGGTCACTGGAAGAAAAGAAAAGAATGCCCTTAATATTAGGGCTGTTTATTTGCCTTTTTAACTAAAAGTGATAGCATTTATCACGTTTAGAGTCCATTTTACCATTTATACAAGTGTCCCTGATATAAATTGCGGTACTTTCGCTTTTATTACTTAGTGGCGTTTTCTTTCATTGAAATACGAAGTCTGGGCTGAATTTGGCAGAGAAAATATTTATTTCTTTCGTTAATAATGTTTTATTGTTACAGGTAATTCTTGGCGTGAAGTAAATGTGGGTCGAGTTATACCTTCAAACTATTATTAGGTATTATACAAAGGTAATGTGTTGTCCTAACGATAATTTACTTCATGTTAATATTTTTTCGACCGATCATTGCCCTGAGTTTTCATAAGTCAGTAGGATGATTTATATTCTGGTTGTATAAAGCTGGTTCCTGTTTATTGCGAAGAATTACCTCAATTTCCTAGTTCAAGACCAGACGGACGGTCAATAGAACGCCAACCAACCAATCTATCTGAACACGAATAATTTAATTATAACCAAACTATTCTCATTAGAATAAATTAGTACACTTTGACAGTTTAAATAGTGTTTATAAAGTAGCGCTACAAATTATTTAATTGATTAGTGTACTATAATTTTAACATCAATATTATTCAATCGGTTGCATGTACTCTATGCCTGGGCCCAGAACCATTTAAAGCTACACAAATTGTACACCATTAAAATATAAATACATTTTTCACAACCAAAACTCTCAATTCAAGTACATCCCGTTCCATGTAAAGTATCCCTCGTATTTATCTAAAAAAGCCCAGATCACAGCTTTTCCGATTGGATCGCTGACAGGACCGTTAACATTTATGTAAGTTCCCCCTGAGAAATCCGAAACCAATACCGCTCGGGGCTTATTCTCGTTTATCTCTTACCAATCAAACAAATGCTACGGTAATGACGTCAGATGTAACATCGCAGCTTTTCTACGTCAGCCAGTGATAGTATTATGTTACGTCATCTGTTACGGCTTTGTTATGTTATCGTGACGGGTGTATTAGAGGTATAGCGTGGATATGGTATAATGATGATGTTTTGAAAATATAAGTAAAATAACAACTGGTGAAGTTAATAACTGTAGAAAGTAATATTTGAAGCTTGTAGAACCTATTTTTAAACTTTGGAAGCACCACCGCCATATCGGTTCACTTGAGGCAACCATCTTAGCCCTCAGGAGCAGCAACGCACCCGTAATCGACTTTATATAGAACTCCTGTTTAACAAGAAATTGTGTACAGAGGTCCATGGGCAGTAACCACTCGCCATCGGATGGACTTCATGCTCCTTTGCTACATCAACCATATAAAAATCTATTTCTGCATTAAAGTATCAGTGCTAAGAGCTGTTGTGTGTTGTGATTTAAGGGTGTGGTTAAGGAGACATAAAAATGTCAACCAAAATCTAATTGATCAGCGTGTTAGACTATATACAGCAACGCAATAAGTAGGACAAATATTAGCAAAAGAATAAGTGGGCAAACATTAAGAAAGGGAACGGAAATTCCACAAGAAACGTCATAGAAACATAGAAAGAAACATTTTTATTGAAATCCATAATTTTGATGTTTATACTTGGAACTTAATAAAAAGGATTTTGGTCAGAAATCAAAAAATATAAATTCAAAACCAATGGTGACAAATTAAATAACGGTTGAAATATATATTATTTTATTTTACAATTAACGCTTACAGAATCACTGGCAAAAGTAATGTGGTGTAAAGTTAAAAAATATATATAGTGGAAGAAACTCTAACATTAATTGGCTGAAAAGTTTATGTATTACGGCACAAGTTATGTATGAGTGGCACAAGACTTGTACTTCATTTTTTATGTCACTAATTTTATAGATACGCGTATACATATGTTACTAATAACATCGATTTAAATAAAATTTAAAACTATTGAATATTTCAAAATACAACACTCAATTGGATAGTGCTATAACATACTTATCCGAGGCTTTTAACTTAGTCCTTAGGAACTATGCATTTGTGGCCAACCAGGTAAGATCAGGTAAGACTGGTCTTATCTGGGGTTGATTACGGATGCCGAAGTGTGGCAGTGATTATCATCAGAATGTTTTAAAAAGAAGTCTTAATAAACATAATTACAATATATTAACATAACATACGTATGTATTTCAAAGTTTGAACTCTAATTAAATACATATTATATGAGTATTATAATATATTACGTGTTAAATCAACACTTATTAATATTCAATTAATCAAATCAGAACGTATCTATATTTAGACATACACAGTTATTACATAATAAGATCGTATATGGTATGTTAATAAGATAGTAATATGGTTATTAATATTGATCAAACACATACAGTGTTTATTTGTGACGATATTTTATTATGGCATGATAGATTTTTTATTATGGCAGCCAACAAGCATACAGTCTATCTGATGGTAAGTAGCCACTCTCGGCCATGAACATCTATAATCAACCCCAAATAAGATCAGAGTCGTGGTCGGTGAGAGAAGCGTTATTACCTCTGAAGACTAAGTTGGAACGCCTTGGATAAGTATGTCTGCCTTACACCCTTCAAACCAGAACACTGTAGTGCTTAACACTGCTGTTATTAGGCAAAAGTATGACCACAAAGGCTTCTACCACCTTCACTTTAAAAACTAGATAAACAGGCATATTTTAAGTGATAAATTAAATAAGTTGATCACTAGTATAGCGTAAAAAATATAAGTGTAAGCTATTCTTAGACTTGCTCTATAAATACACCCGAAATATTTTTTTCGTGCCCCGATTGTCATTCTAAAGGATTAAAGTTCCCTGATGTTATTGTTATAGCGCAACTTTGCGCTTTATTGCTAACGATTCGGAAATTGCGTAAGTTTTTTATTCTTTACGCAACCATAAACATTTCCGTAATCTCTTTTGGTACATTCTACGTGAAACTTTAAGTTGTTGGCATTTTGTCAGCTTGTGGATAAATAACTATTTTAGTGAACTTTTTTTAAATATTATAGAGGTAGCAACCGAGCATGCAGTATCTCATGATAAGTGGTTACTACCGCCCATTGACACCTGTAAGCAACTTCATATAGAACAGGGGTTCTATCTGAAGTTGATAACAGATGCGTTGCTACTCCTGAGGACGAAAATGGTCGCTTCACATGTAAATGAACCGGCTAGCACACTCTTCTACTGAAATACAAACACTTTCTACACTCATAGCCCCCCAGTAGGATTTTCTCCTGTGTCGTGGGTGCCATGGACACACAAAGACGAAGACAAACACCCAGACCCAGAACAGAAATCTAAACTCATCATTCAGATGTCTGTCTGGCCGGGAATCGAACCCGGGACCCACTGCGTGTCGGACCGGTATGGTGACCGCTCCGCCACGCGGGTCGTCAACAAATGAAATACAAGAAATGCTTTTTTGTATAAATAATTGTGGCGATGGTACCTCCCTGGTTGAACTACACTAGTTCTACCGCCTGGCAGGTATTTGTCGAATTATATAAAAATAAAAACATTGGAAATCTGTAAATAATTTATACCATACGATAGATTTTAACAGTTTCCTACTCGATAAAATAGCGTCCCGTATCGTTATTCTACACAGTTAAATTGTAATTTATTGAAAATCGTATTCATGAGTACTTCCGTTGCAATCGCTATCGTAGATCGAAGTACTCAATGGATTTATCCACCCCCGGTTAATTTATTGCCGAACAACGCAAGAGGGCGTTGAATAACTGCTTCCTGTACAACGCTCCACGAGAAATTTAAATGCTATGCCGAATTTATGGCGGAAAACGTCTTTTAAACGTTTAATTTGAAATAGGATTGTTTTTAAGTAGCTTGAATTTGTTTTTAATATAATTTTAAATACTGTGAAAAAGAGTAACAAGGAATGAGAATTATGATGCGCAGTTATTATCGTTTCGGTTCCGACTGATTGTATTTTGTAATTTTCATATAAGATTTCACGCGTAATGTAAAAAACATTCGCTATTAAGTATATTAAATTCTATCTTGGAACCTTGGAATATAGTCACAGGCGACGGTGACTATGAATTTGACTAGAAATCTAACCATCATACCTAACTATCTACCTTTTTTAAAGCATCTACATTCATACACAAATAGTACAAATACCTAACTGTCGATTCTTATGAAAATTTGTTTTATAAGTTGATTTGAAATAAATAAATAAATAAATTATGTAACATGTACTTTATACGGAAAAGAATACTACAAGTCTAAGCAAATATTATAAACAGAAAAAAATGTCTGTAATTCGCTTTAAACACAGTTTTATCATCTCGCGTGCGCGCGGCAATTTGTGAGGCGCTTATTGCGGGAGCTAATGCTCAGTGTAATACCGTTTCCGACACCAAAACTGTTCTTGGCTAAACCTGGCGTCGCTGTCAGAAATGAGTAGACAATTGTTTAACTTTTTACATAAACAAGTAAAAAATATCGACTTTATCGCTCACATTAAGACATGTGATATTTGCCATGATCTTTCACGTATGACAGTATATATACTAGTATACATGTCTTCGTGTAAAAAAGGCGTTGAATATGTCATTTACATTTCCATCTTGCCAGGAATTGATTCTCGGTTTGAACTCGGATCACTGTAAGGAAGGCAAGGAAATCATTGTCACCTGTGTCGCAGTAGGATCATTGAAATTAAATGAAAAATAATTCTCTATGTCTTAAGTTTTCATCCAATCAATTAAATTATGAAACATAGGATGGCTCAGTATTGATTGGAACTTGGACGATTAAATCTGGATCCGACGGTTGATCAATCGGATCTACATCGTTCACTCGGCTGATTAACACAAATCCACTGACATCGTTCGGACCCATTGAAACCTGGTAAATGACATCAGTTATACGCGTAATATACATGGATTACTTTAACTGATTTAAAGTTTTTTTTTAAATACTAGCTCTTTCCCGCGGTTCTGCGCTCTTGTTATTTGTGTACCAAATTTCGATGCTTGTAAATGTTGCTTATTAACTATCTGTGTGCCAAATTTCATCCAAATCCAATCTGCAGTTTTTGCGTAAGAGTAACAAACACACATACATACTCAGTACTCACTAACTTTCGCATTTATAATATTAGTAAGATATGATTTTAGACTAGTATTTTCGAATTGATATAGTTTAATATGTAAGGAGTGCTTACGACACGCACGGTTTTAATTTTGTTCCATCGTGACCACGATCCACGCAAATGGGGTCAAAATATAGGCAATAAAAACAGCAGGAATCTCAATTTAAATAAATCGAGATTCCTGAGTACTCGTTACATATATATAACTTCGTGACAAAAACAATACAGGTGGTTAGTATAATATATTATAAATAGTTACTTTACAATCTAATACATGTTATTATGTATCTTAAAGCAAGTACCTAGTAGATAACAACCTAATTTCAAAACGAAAATAACCAACAGATTTATTCTAACGTCATACAATTCGAAACCACGGGTGCATGAAATGTTTACCGAAATATGAAAGACATGAATAATACAATCCAGTATTGGTGTCAGGTGTGTGGATCAAAAATTGCCCCGTCAGCTAACATAACGGCGGCCATTATTATAGTTGCGTTGCCTTTACCCACGCGAACTTACGCATCTTGATATATTACCGATGTGAGGCACGGAAGAAAACAGTTTTTCATTGATTCAGTGGCACATCTGGCGACAAAACGCTTCGGGCTTTCCATTCTGATGACCTGACTTGACATTTTTATTGCCCGCCATATTTCCTGAGCGGCCTCCGAGGCATTCGCCATTTTCGGAAGCCGACGTAAAATATTGTGAAACTTGAGGAGGACAAGACATAATAATGTTATGATATTACACCCGCTGTATTGAAGGACTTTCGATGCTAATCCAGGAGATTAGATATGGGTGGCTCAAATTTATTCTAAGTACTTAATTTCAGACTATTCGATGTTGTCGTATTTTTTGTGTTCCTAACTTTTCCATCGTCATGTTTAACGTTTCTGAGAAAAGACTTCAAAATATGTTTTCGCTCGGGGCTTACACTAAGACTTTGAGCTGTATTATATTATAACAAAAGTTAGAAAAATATACTTAAATATAGATATATATTTTGTCCCTTTTTGTATTCCTTTATTTATTTTTATATTTAGATAATTAGTTTATTATGTTTTATGACAAAACGACATTTTTCATATCTTCTGTTTTTGCTTTCATTAAAAAGAGCTTATGTAAACTTTCTCTTGAAGATTGACTAGCTTTCTAATGAAAATTAGTGACCGTCAACTGTAGATGTTCACAGCGTCAGAGGATTTGTGGATTATGAAAATGAGATAATTTTGCACTTATTATAAAGCGCCCCATATCATTTGCGTTTCAAAATCATCTCACAAGATGTTTGTGCAAGCTACCAATAATTATAACATGTTTAGCATTCATTAAAGAGAACGTGAAATATAGGCAGTGTGGCATCTCCATTAACAAGAGCTAAATTTCAAGCCAGAAAAAAAGTTTACCACGTCTTGACTGTCATATGATTCTTATGGTTTTATTGTTTTATCTTAAAACAGTTTACAAACATAATAATACAAAATTCACATTTTATGGAAGTAGACAATGTTAGATAATACAATGTTAACTATGTTAGATATAGAGAAAGAAAACTTTCACCTCAAATAGACCCTTAAACACTGCACAAAACTTTACAATGACAAAACTTTAAGTGATACCGTGGCTGTCCGATTTAAATCAATTTTCCTTTTTTTCACGAAAATATGGATTCGACATCAAACCAATTCAAACTTCGTCGTCTGTTTCTGCAAAAGAAAACTTTTAGTAAACAACTGTCAAACTAGGTTACGGGTACTCTTAGAACAAAACACAATTTGTCATGATTGATCAAAGAAGTTGGACAACACAAAGACTGTCTCCGAAACAAAGGCAGTCTTTTCTGCCGAGTTATTTTGATAAGCGAGCTTTTATTTGCCTATTAAAAGGTAAAATTAAATGACATGATATTAAATAAAGTATGGAAGTTGTAAGATTTGTTTTAATTATAATAACTTTCCACTAGTAAGAAAGTAAATTTTCATATCAAATTACATTTGGGGGTACACGCCTGTTATATGTAAAAGACAAATTGTCGTAAGTTTTACCTGTTTTGTTGCCTATCCTGTTATATATCACATCTCCCTTATTTCTATAAGATTAATATTGGATTAAACTTAAAAGAAAAGAAATCGATACATAGAAATGCATCTTTTTGGAACGAAGTTCCTTAACGTGGCCTACGAGTAGTGCGAATTAGGAGACATCGTCACGCTACGAAATGTGCTGTGTATGTATGCGTGCGTGTATCGAGAATACTACAAACAAATCATACAAAGCATGGAAGTCGGGCTAAAATTAAAACTGAGTACTCTAGACTTATTCATTTATATTAATTAGCATGTCATAAGATGTGAGTGAAATAAAAAATGTTTGTATGTTTTTACCCGACTGCATCAGAAGGAGAGTGAAGTTTTTCGAGCGTATGTATGTTTGTTTGTATGTATTTCTATTTCTTTGGCACGTGCTGCAGCCCAAACGGCTTGACGGATTGTGACGTATAACATATCATTGGAATCGTCTCAGTTTGGAAATTGACATAGGCTATATATATATACATTTTTAAATGGCGCCTGCAAATCGGGGGAAAAAGGGACGAGGACTTTTTTTATTTGCCTGGTTGCCTTTGATTTGTAATTCTAATAAATACAAAAGTTCTATCCAAAACGACAAAATACTTTGCGCCAGCTATTAACTTAATTTTATAGTTTTATGTTTTATTGATACTGATGATGTTAGGAGTTTGACAAATTCACCGAATAAAAAAGCGATTTAATTATTAATTTCTGTCTCAGAACGCCAGAAGGTTTATACGTGAAGTGTACAGTGCTCTGGACAATATTTTATTTCATCAATATCATCATAATAATACTGTTGCAGTTTAACGATGATGAAATGAAAATTTTTCATCGTAGTTTTCAATAAATCTGCAATTAAATCAATCTCATTATATATCCTTAAGCACTTAATGGCTTACTCTTATCGCTTTGGCTTGCAGAACCCTGCATCAGGTTTGAGGAGTTGAAGTTCCAAATTTTCATCTTATATCTCTGCATAGTAATCTTACTACATATAACTACTTAAGCAGCAAATGGCCAACTTCTACAATCTAGGTTCAAAGTACATTAAGGTAAAATTTTTCTTAGTATGTCTCTGTTCAATAATCTTTTTATATATTCGTAAGCATCAAATGGCTAACTTTTTTGGTTTTGGTTAGCAGTACTCCTACATCATTAGAATCGAAGAGTAGAAGATCATATTTTTCATTTAATAATTTCATACTAGATACCTAATGTTCATTTTAAGTTTCATGAGAGTCGAATTAGTGGAAACTGAGTTACTCCTTCACTTACTTAATGCAAATTTAAGACTTATACGTTTTTTTATGGATTCCCGTATCAGAACTGAACTAAATTAAAATAGGACCAAACGGGAAGCACCAGTTTTCAAACCAATTAAAAAAAATGGCAAAATAGTGCAGTCGAAAGTATGGAATATTTGAAATAAACATAATCGCTCATATACTTGTAGGACATAGATTCGTATTTCGTTGTAATCTAACAAAATATGTAGAGCGCCGACTTCAGGACTATGTACTATGTACTGTGTATGTAAGAAACCAATATATATTTAAATTATTTTTTTGCTTTTTGCTGACATTGAAGTCGGTTTTCATTTTTTGGTAAAAAAATTTTTGTATCCAACAATAAATTCGAAATTTACCGAAAGCTTTGTTTAAATAAGTTCAATGAAAATATATCCAAAGCCATAACATATTTGGATAAAGTAAAAATGTCGCAACTGTTGAAATTCTTATAATCTCTGTCCTAAAATAATTTCTTTGAAGCAAAATATTTTTGTACGTCAAAAGCCTTGCAGATCAACCCTTTCTTAACTTTTATCACAATGGAAGCTTATCTATAGGCAAACAATAAATAATCTGACGTAAGATATTTTTATATTACATAATATAAACGTATTATGTAATTTAAAATATCTTAGGTGGTATTTGTTATTTGGGTACGTAGGTCTTTTTTATGGCTTATAATTTTTAAATTTTTGCCTGTATAACGGGTATATACAACGGTTTTGGTTCGAACAAAATATTTTGAGTATTTTATTCCTGTAAGGTTTCTTAAGATAGTGGTTATTTTCTATGTTTAAAGACTAAACATCTCTACGTATTCGGTAAATTTCACGAGCATACTAGGTCCTTACATACTACAAGCAACATTTATTGAGAAGAGTGTACCTCCACTTGCTACATCAATGATAATACATATTCTTGTATATTCATATTTTCCCTATACAAAACTGTATAGTCATACAATTCATTACGAATATTCTTGGCAGCTGAGATCAAGGTAGATAAATATTTATCTGACGTCATAAGGCGTCAGATTTCATAAATTACTTAACTGATGTATGCATAAATCAAAGTCGCAGATAAATTTAGATACAAAAGCGATTCAGCTTGGAACAGTCACAATATTTTTTCCAAGTAACTCGGTTTGGGAAATAAACAGGGCGATAAATATTCATGAGAGAAGTAAGCCTTCTTGTCATAGTCCTTGAGAGCTTGATGGATGGTACGTCATGCTTTGTCGCCTTGCTTTACTTATATTAAACGAAAGGAAGGTTATTTACGAGAAATGTGTCAGTTGCTCACCAAACAGTCGAGTCGAAATGTTGGTATAAAGTTGACATATTTTAGGGGAAGTTCACTTACTTTATCTCAGATATTCGGTAAATAGGGAAGATGGATTCTGTTACGAAATTAATATAACTGTACATGATAGTATACAATTTTATAGTTAGATTTTATGAAATTATGGTATGAAGTATATCATAAATTGATTCATTATTATTAAATAATTTATTATACTGTAAAATTGTATTATTTTAAGGATTTGAAATGTTTATACAATATAAGTACTATCTTGTCCTTGTACAGTTTACTTAACATATAGTAAAATGGTTTTGAATTAAAAAATAAAGACAATTTTCATATCTGACTTAATTTTACAATAAATTTCGTTTATCACAATCGACAAACATCTAAAACATCTTCAAAAAAAAAATACGAACGACCGAAAGAACTAAATTTAAAAGCTTTTTTAGATAACAGAAGTGAACAGTGTATATATAAACACAATGACATAATGCACATAACACGGCTTACCGAAGCCCATATCAGCAAGTTATATCTACTTCAGGCAGGTGTGAAGATATTTCCGCTGAATTTCCCGAATTCCACATGTGAGCGGTGCGTACCGGAAACACCTAAATCTAGGAATTTTCCCGGGAATACTCTGCCGAAATTTGTCGGGAATTTTTGGCACATTCATCTTGTTGTCTCGCTGTGAAATAATGAGACTTAAATGCGTTTCATCCGCACACATCCGGGTTGAGCTAAAGCCAAAAATAAAAAAATCTTAAAAGAAAATCAATTTCCTCACGAACTGCCAAGAATTCACTTACATTACTTTAATTGAACACTTATGTTACTTTTAATTCAAAAAATAACGTATTACTTGACGTAGTATTGAAAGTCTACTGCTTGATACAGATTTCTTGAAGAAAACGAATTCTTTGCGCATTTTTCTCTTTAATTGTATACAGAATTAAAAGAAGAAAGTGAAGAATACTAAATAAAACATGTCAAAAAATTTAATGTAATGATATAAATATGTAGGAGCGATTTTTTATAAAACATACCATGAAATACATTGTTACACAAGTATCTAATATATGATTACACGTCTTTTTGTATATACTTTATTTGCTTACGAAAATAATTTGCAAATTGCGAGTGATTTCCAATTACCTATATCGACTATCAGTAAGAGCGTTTTCAAAGATACATTTTCTGAATGACATTTTCCTATATTTGGCCACCAATTTTCTTGACACCGAATTCACGTTCAATCTGTATATTGTGGAAGAAATTCTGTGGAAGAACTTACACAGCAATTTCACTAATAGGGTTCAGGGTAGTATGGACCGTTGGAGAAGAAAAATTACTAAAAGACTCAGCATTCGAAAACACGCAATACGATTCGGCCATTAGAAAGGGTGTGCACATAAGCCTCATATAATACAGTATGGGATAGTCGTAGAAGGGTGATTCGCCAGGAGTGATTCATCCTGATCTTTAAGATTTATGATAAGATCCCAAATTACGGGTGTCACCTCCCACGGAGTGGCGCTTACTTCGCTCTCCCCGCTGCGCTCGGGAGAGTTATAATGCCACTTTTATTTGAATTACCTTGATGACGCTATCATTTCTACCTTTAGCTTTGTACAAGTTAAAAAGAAAGGTTGTATTTTACGTGACTCTTTTATAAATTGAAAATGCTTTCGAAACACACCTGTTACCTTTGTGGGTGACTTTGTAGATTTAAAAGAAACATTGTGAGTATTGTAAAAATATGGTTTCATCGTAAATTGTATTGGGTTATTATATTTCAAAACATGTTTTTATTTTGTTATATTGATATTCGAGTGAAATATTCTTAAAATATTAGATAAGAACGAATAAAAGTCAAGGATTAAAATTTATAATACGGATGAATTTGACTTTTAAGGTTAATAAAAATTATTTCTAAAAGATATGAAGAATAATTGAACGCGTTAATATTTGTCTGCAAAAGTTGTGACTTTCAGTAATACGATAGGTAACTGTGTTCAGGTACCATTGCTTTGGAAATGAAGTAACCAAGTTATTATATGAATTTTCTATACTATTGTTAGAAATAAAAAAAATATTTAATATGTAACAAGTACGTACGATATGCGCGTTTTTTTTTAATTTAATTATATGGATCGTGGTCATAAAAATACTATGGTGACGGGAATAAACCGTTGTCAATGTATAAATTCGAAAATTAGTCTTAAATCAAAGAGTAAAAACCTTTTACAGGAACATTTTTGCTATACCTCATAATACAATCATTCATATTAAAGCTGTAAGGGATTTTTTATGTTAATTTGATATTAATGTAATTGATGATTTAAATAAAGGGAACCTTTTACAAATATGAAGATCTACTATAAATCCAAATTAAACTGATATTAACAATGCAGGATTTAGTTAATCCATTCATCCCGACTTGCCTCTCGTATCGAAGGCCAACTACGTTATGTCGGTTCCGAAGCATGTCATTTACATGAATGATTATTCAACCGTGGTAACGCTGATAATGTCCAAGCAATTTTAGTAACTATAACATATGCACATAAAGGTTAAGATCGCTCGATTCAATTCTTAGAACATTTCCAAGTTTATATACGGCGACCACATGGAAAGCATTGTTCGAACCCGTTAGACTATGTTAACATTCCCCGGTTCATTTAAACAGATGCACTGGACTTAGGCCAAATTATAAAATCAATATCTTTGAATACTTGCTTGCTATTCATTATTCCTATGCAAATATTGGGTCTCAGGCAGCCTGTCCTCAAAGTTCGAGGTGGTTGAACTCTTCGTGGTCCGATTGGAGGAACCATCGCATATTTTGCCAAACAATAACATGAAGTTAACATTAGTTCTCAGGAGTTTCAAAGCGTCTATGGAGTACACTAGCACCTTAGGACTCTGATCTACCTCTAATCTCTTTCCTATCTGAGGTTAATTCTAAATGTTGATGGACGGCAAATAATATCTTAGCAAATAATAGATATTGCATGCTTATTTGTTAGTTTTTTTACCGTAATATTAAGTTGGCTAACGAATATGCAGTGTTTACATGATGGCAAGTAACCACTGACGTCCATGGAAATCTATAAACAACTTTATATAGAATAAGGGTTCTAGCTGAATTAAATCAAAGGTGCGTTGCTACAGCCGAGGACTAAAATGGTCGCCTCATGTGAAAGTGAGCCGTTCTTCAAAATACAAAGCAATATCTTCGAATACAGTTGCTTGCTATTCATTATTCCTATGCAAATATTGGGTCTCAGGCAGTCTGTCCTCAAAGTTTTAAGTTGCATAATAAATCTGTAGACCTTTGATTTACTAGGATGTTAGTAACCTTCGCAAGGTTCGAATAAAGTTAAGAATTCTATTGAGTTTGTTTTAGAATCGAAATGTTTCTGACTTCTATAGAAATATATCATAACTCCTTTCACAGTCCTATTTTAGGTTTAATTTTTATGTGTATGTGAACTGTGCTCCATAACGTTAACTATACATATCTACAGACATTGAACGTAGTAATATAATATGTATTATTAGTATTGACCGTAACACTACCGCGCAGATTGTACCTGTCAAAAGATTGTATAGGAAAATATGATTTTGACTGCCACGCTACGTTTGATGTCTGTAGAGGTAATGAGGAAAAATTAGTATGAGTTTGGTTGGGAGAGTTGGATGGGAAATTAACACGATTGGCTAATTTTCATGAGGACCTTTTCAGTCGTCATAGACGTCTGTGATTATTGGATAGCAGGTAAATCTTATCAGTTTCTTGAAGCGGCATTGAAAAATATATAAACTCCACTGAGGAGGATCCACAAAGGAATATGCCTGTTAAAGGTAGTAGAACTCTTTGTGGTTCGACTCCGGAAGTACCACCGCCACAACTATTTCTGCCTAATAACAGCAGTGTTATGCGCTGTTGTGTTCTGGCCTGAAGGGTGTGGTAAGGAAGACATACTTTTTCGAGGCATTTCATCTTAGTCTTCAGGGGTAGCAATGCATCCATGGCTAACCTTAGGTACGACTTTGATCTTACCTAGGGTTGATTACAGATGTCCATGGGCGGCAGTAGCCACTTACCATCAGGTGGGCTGCATGCTCGTTTACTACTTCTGCACTATTTAAAAAATGCCCTAGATCACCTCCAGAGAGGCGAAGATCCATTTATTGAGACATAAAAAATGTAGTAATTTGTATATGTAGTTTTGTCAGCTTCAAATTGCATGATATTTTATTACTTTTAGCCTGTTGCCTTTCTTTATTGGATATATACATTTAAACCATTTGTCCAAGCATCTACATAGTGGACTATCTCGTCTCACCTTACCCAATAGCTAGTGCGAAGTCGTTTGTCAAGTCTAGTAGGTTATTTTACCATATTTCTAAGCCCAATATGCGGTTTAATGTTCCAAACAAAAGTTCATTGGAATCTACGCTGGATGATGTTAGTGACTTATTCTAATTCAATTAGTTCAGTAATGGATTAATATATTGTTCCTCAAAAGGTCTCCGGTTATATAACAATACCAAATACGGGTCACAAAGATATTGTAAACAGTAAAAAATATGGCACAGGGTATAAATGTCTTGTATTTAAATGGAAATAAGAAGTAATATAAAATATATCAATAAATATAACGTTAAAAGTATCAAGTTTAAGTTGTAGAGACGTGGGAGTTGTAATGATGTCTTCATTTTGGTTCCTAAGA
>MOOZ01000899.1:1745735-1762314 GCA_002930495.1 Cecropterus lyciades | reverse complement strand
TTTTTTTTTCTAATGAGAGCTTCCGTTCCATGCGCTGCGTAAACGGTTAAAGTTTCGTAAAAATTATGTATGACAGAATTGATCGCCTTTAAAAGTTCTTAAAAAAAAGTCGGCGACAGCATATGTCTATCTTTTCAGGTAAACTCACTAAACCCTTTTATATGCTACCCAAATTTCTTCCAAAATAATGCATTATTTGCGAAGTTGTTTTTTATATTATTCTTATCCAAATAAATACATAAATTAGTTTTTTTTGTAGTAACTAATACGCGGGTGAAACCGTGGGGCGCAACTAGTATGTAATAAAGAAATGCAGATCTAGTTATCTATTTCACACCATAGTAATTTTAAAATATAATAAGCTTGTATGATTACTTGGAATAAAATACGTGCATATTATATGTAGGTAAATGTTGAAACCCTGATCTTATTAAAATGTGAAATGTATGATTCTTATGCAATAAGTACAATAAAAAAAGATTAAAGTCTGCCCTATTTATTTATTCTATTTCCAAAATACATTTTTTACTTTTCTTCAGTCTTTTCATTAAAACATAAGTTACCTATTTATTCGTCATAGAGTATTCTAGGTGAATAGGTATATAGTTATGACTGAATTTTATAATCATTTCATAAGGTTGAGAGCTATTATAAAACACTAGGTAACACCGTTCTTGGTGAATATTATCCATTTACTTTCATTAAAGTTTATAAGATTTATTAAAGTCTTTCAGTCATACAAAACGTCCCTTTTAAAGGGTAAGTGAAAGCGCAAATGATATCTCATTAGTATTAACACTAGTCCTTGCGTATAAAATTCCATTTCTATGCAAAAAGTACTTCTAATTACATCTACTGGACCCTACTAATGAAGTTTGTTAAGTTTAATTATAGCTTTGCTCATTCATTTTTATTGCTATTAACTTTTAATAATTTTAGACTCAACTTTTCTCCCTGTTAACTAGTCGTAGCGTAGAAATATAATAAAAGCTGCAACCTATTTTATTTATACTTTATAAAAATACAAGAGCATTTAGTTATGTGAATGTAAAATGAAGTTCTTCCAATTTGTTGTGCCTTTGCATTAAGACAAGACATTACGCTATGCTTTTTGTAAAAACTACATTATGCATACTAATATATAAAAATGAGATGGTGTGTCTGTTTGTTATTTAATCACGCAAGAGCATCTGGTCCGATTGACATGAAACTTTGCATTAATGTAGCTTACTAAACTGGTCAAGATGTAGGCTACTTTTGACTCCGATATTTTGCACTATTTAAAGATGGCGACTATTTTAGTGACGGCACCCTTTGCTTTCACTTTTATATTTGCATTTGAAATAATAAGGACGAAGCACGGGTACATGAGCTAGTTTGAAATAAGAACAAAATTTTACCGAAATAAAATAAATATAGATAACAAACAGTCTTAATTAGTCCATAGATTACTTTCCATAATTAGATAGTTAATGAGAATCCAATACGATCCAATACGACGAATAAATACGACCAATTAACCTATCTGCCATAGTATTTCAAAGATTTTTTGTTAAAAGTCATTGAAACGAATACAAAATATATTCGTTCAAATATTTTAAGTATTAAAGTGATGAATCGATAATGTATCTGTGTTCTGTATTTATGTTTATAATACCTATGTTGTTCTATTGATTACTTATTTACTCATAAAGTAGCGTCACTAGATACCCATATAAATCGCCTATCACATGTAACGTGACGATGAAACGCCTCTCTTACATTCAAAGTAGTACAAGGGTCCCACGTCACGACCCACGTTTCCAGGAGATGAAGAGTTTACCAGTTCCGAATATTGCTCTGTTTCATTTATCATAATTTGCCCCTCAAGTAATAGGAACTACGTACCGTCGCAGCACTTCCGAGGCACCTGATTTGCATAATAACAGTACGTGCTCCATATATTCCTCCCTTCAAGTTTCAACCATAACATTGCCGTTTAAAGTCCCATGTAGCATGCATTTAGCAGCAAATTACTTCACGTTCGATCAATTCTCACATGCAGATTCGGAGACATTTGAATATATTACTTAATTCGAATGTTTATCGTGTGACGTCACAAATGTCTATTTACCAGAACACTGGTATTTGAGTAATCCTCAAGCGTGCATCTCGTTATCATCGCAATTAGACGGGGACGTCTTTAATTGATATTCATTGCTTATAGAGCTGTATTTATTATTTAAAACTATTCAAACTTGCTACTTTGTAGGTGGTAGAACTCTAGTGCTAATAACTGACTAACGGTCTGAAGGGTATCGTAAGGGAGACATACTTTTTCGATTCATTCCATTTTAGTCCTCAGGGGTAGCATCGCTTCTGTGGCTAACTTTAGGTGAGACTTTGATCTTACCTAGGGTTGATTACAGATGTCCATGGGCGGCAGTAGCCACTTACCCTCAGGTGGGCTGCATGCATTTTCTACTTCCATACTATAAAAAAAATATAAATACGAAAGTTTGTGAGGATAAATCTATGTGTTACTTTTTCACGCAAAAACTTCTAGTTGGATTTCGCTGAAATTAGGCGCACAGATAGTTTATGACCTCGTCCCTGTAGTTTCGGGATCAGAATAGGGTTACGGTATAAATAATTTGTATTTAATAAATAATCACCATTAGTACATATTATAATAAATTAACGCTTGCCAATGTTATTGCACTCGTATTATAGGTTTGGAGTAAGTATAACGTAAATTATCTTAAAATATTTTGAGATGACTTAAAGAATACGATGTTTATTACACTATTTTAAGAACAAAAAAAGGAAAGGTACATGACACATTGCACATGACATATTGACATTGTACTCCTTAAATAGCTATCGCAATATTATATGTCGTAATCATTGTTATAGGGAGGATCTTAAATTACGAGTATGTTGAAGATATACTTAACTCGATTGAGCTATAAACAATTACATTTCTCAATTTATATACAGTATTAATGTAAATGTATTTAAGTAACATTACAATAGTTTTTTTTCTATAATGAGATATAAAGTGTCATTAAAAAGTCATAATAATTATGTCTATTCTAAATTTATACATAATTCAAGTCTTGACATTGAGTACATTGAGTCTGTCGGTAGTCGAGACTGTGTTTAGATATTGATTTTACATTAGGTTAAGGGCATGGACTAGTACAATACCACTAAAATAAATTAAATTTAACTAAAATATAAACTTCTTTGGTAAGGCTTTACATATGAAATATACAAACATACTAAAATTTTCGATTCATGAGATAAGAAATATGTGAAATTTAACCATTCTGATTGAAAGGATTCCTATCAAATTGGAAGGCATAACAAGAACTCATTGAATAGAATAGCCATTGAATAATGTCTGGATTTTTTGCGTAAAATTTGTTAATCAGAGAAGACAATATTTTTTAATAAAGGTTTTTATTGTATGTGATTGGCCGTGTATATATTTACTTCGTTTACTTTAACATATGATCTGTCGATAAGCTAATTCTGTTATTCTGATTGCTTTATAGATATATAAATAACTAGCAGTACACGCAATTCGTTCGCGCAGACTATAATATAATCTATCGATGCATTAGACTTTTAAGACACACTCCTGTAGGTACATAGGCTTTCCCTAATGAGGGTGTTGTCAATAGTCACTGGGTCGCGGCATGTTGGCACCAGCAGTGGGTGTTGATGCTATTTCACTTATTTTAGATCCAAGGATACGAAATTTCCAAAAAAAAAAAAACAAAATTTGTAAATTTCCTCCTATATTTCACGCTCCTAACTTAAAACTTACGCAGCCAAGCTGGTGTTGGACTTCTTATGAGATCAACTCCTCTGAGTTCTTTTGTCAGTTGTTTTTGATCAGGCAGATTAGTTGCCATCTCTTTCTTCTGCTTCGTGGACTCTCGAAACCCCCGTTGAGAGAATTTCAACTGCCATTTTAACCCGATCAGGGTACAATTTCTAGAAAATCGTTTATAATTCCTTGCTTCACCTATAACATTACTTCTACCAATAGAGCCTTACATTAATTAGATGAGAAGTTAGAGTTTTTTTTAATCAATGGAATTCTAAACAAACTTACAACCCCTATTTTTCACCTTTTTTTGTTTTCAAGGGGAAACCTTCAAAAGGTAAAGACGCCTGACGGACAACATTTTTTATTTCCGGTGGCATCACAGCATTGCGTGATCATCAACATTGGCGGACTTTCTAAAAAACTTGCACACCCTTATTTCCTACCATAGGGGTTGATTATTCAAAAATGGTTAAATATGTGTTTCATTTTATCAAACCATAAAGCCAAATACCAATTTTCATTAAGTTTGCATTAAAATTGACGGACTTCTGAAAAAAAATGTCAATCCCTATTTAACACTCTTGGGGGTTGATTTTTCAAAAACGGTGAAATACATGTTTCATTATATCAAACCACATAGCTAATTATAAAGTTTCATTGAGCTTACCTCAAAATTGACGGACTTTCATACAAACTTTCACCCCCTATTTAACTCTCTTAGGGGTGAAATAACAAAAAATCCGTTCTTAGCTGATGTCTACGTCATAAAATGGAACCTTTTGTCAAAATTTTATATTTTCCCTTCAGTAGTTTAGGCTCTGCGATGTTTAGTCTATAGGTGAGTGAGTAAGCATCCGTTCACTTTTACATATATAGATATAAACAAAAGTATTTCATCGATGTGACATATACCTAACATGTAATGTATGTGTAAATGAACATACCATACAAACATATTACTTTTTTTCTGCGACGCCGCCCGCTTGCATCGTGTACCAAGGTAAAAAGTATTCTATGTGTTAATACAGACCATAAACTTTGTGTGTGTCTGTGTGCCAAATTTCACCCAAAACCTAACAACTGATTACTAGTTTTGAGTGAAAGACTAACAAACATACAAACATCTTCACAAACTTTAACACTTACAATACTATCGTAAGATTAATTAGATAACATATAAATAAATCAAATATAGTCAAAGTAGTTAAAGATGTTTTAATAATGTGCGGGGTAACTTCAAAAGACTTCAAGTTAAACCATAAAGCCCAATGAAAACGATGTTCACCCCAACATAACCCAGTAACCTAAACATGTCTGTATCAACCCAAGCAATGTCAGATCCAACAAGGGTCGCTGTAAAAAATGTTGAAATCCACAAGGAAACTGTCAAGGCACGATCGACAATAATTAGTTGGAGTGTTGAGTGCGGAGGAAGCTCAAGATTGATGGCTGCAGCACAAAGGTCTGTCGGTGATAAATTGCCTGATATTAGGTCATGATTTGGGGTGGGTATTTGCCTATCGGCGCCTTTCGCTACCAATGCTGCTCTGAGATTTTTGTGGGAACCATCGATTTTTGATCGACAACTTCAGTTTTTTACTTCGTTGTAAGTTTTTAATGTTAACCTGAGTTGTAGTTATCATTGAATAGTATTCAGTAATATGTTAATAATATTCGACATCCGATGGATTCACTACAAACCTACACATTCCTCCAACAATTAAAATATTAATTTATCAACATATTATATTTATTCTATTGTATAATATTTTAAAGTATCTCCGTATCCAGTTGCGTAAACGTGACAGTCTTTACTATTCCAGTTTTTTTACGTCTACAGATTTGATTTTTTTTAAATAAATGTTTGCATTCTTGAATTTAAGTTAGAATGGCATCGTGATGTATACACCAGGTTTCTCTCAGTGCCCAGCATTGGTACATACAAGTAACGCTGTTAAATATATTGAAACACAAACCGACACAAATCGTATGTAAGCAACATACGATTTTTATTTGTTTTCGTAATGATATATTTAATTTCAAGATTTTTATAAGAGTTCGTCAAAAATGTAATATAAAAATGTTAACAATAATAATTTTAACATATTTGCAAGGGTCTATTTTACAGCTGTCACTTAATGGCCATATTATGATAATAAAAAATCATCCCTTCCCCCTGTTTTTTTTTATTCACTGGCGTTATATTTCAGAATTATATAGCCAATGGCACTCTGCAATCTAAAACAATTCTAATAATACATCATTATGTCACAATCCGTTTGGGTTGTAGGTTGTTGCGCATATCAAATAGCGCATAGCACATATCATATATACATACGCTCGAAACGCATTACCCTCCTTCTGACGCATTCGGGTAAATGGATTACAGCCATTACCAATCACGTCAGCTTAATAAATATAACTTATATGACGTCTTAATAAATATCGCCGTATAATTATGTTTAAAAGTGGTACGCGACCCATTAAAGTATATCATTAGGAAATAAAAGACTTGATTCCAACTTGTAATTAAACTCAGTTCTACTACTTGACCGATATTTCTAACCTATAAATAGCGTATAAATTACTGGTCTCACTTTGATTTTTAGGAGCAAAGGGATTACTACAAATTAAATGCCAAATTTATTCAATTTACTCCACAGTCGCTTCGAACGCTTTGTAGCAATCGAGGTAAATTATCTGGAACTGCCAATTTAAATCGCTTTAATTGTTTAATTGGTCTGTTCTGTTTAAGTATTGCTCAGTATTATTAATTATATAACAGTCAGTGAGATATTTAGATAGATATCTAGGTACATCGTGTAATTGTTTTAGGACTCGCAAACCCTTAGCATCCGTGACTACACTAACTGAACACCCGTTTCTGTCTTACAATGTTCCTGTACACTAATCAGGAGAACGGCTTTTGCGGTCTGCGTCATATACGAGGCCATTTAATTTAATACTCAGTAAGTATCAATATAATGGTGCTTTACGATTTATGATACGTGATTGTATGCAAAACTTCCGACGTACAAGGTACATACTACATACATACCACTGGACTATTATTACTTAAATAAACGTGTTTTTTTTTATAAATCAGAAGTAGCAAACGAGCATATAGTTCTGTAATCAACCCCAGATGTGATCAGAGTCTGACCTGAGATTGCCCACAGACGCAATGCTACCCCTTTGGTGACTAAGTTGGAACGCCTCGGATAAGTATGTTTCTCTTTCCGCATTCTTCAGGCCAGAACTGTTATTAGATAGAAATTAGTGTGGCGGTTGTGTTTCCAGAGTCAAACCCACAAAGCGTTCTACCACTTTATAAGTATAAATTTAAAGTAGTTAAACTTCCCACAATACACATTTTCGGATAGCGGTTTCACGAAACTCCATTATACGAGTACAAGGCAGTATATTCAACCTTCTCTCAGTTCGTTTGATATAACACACAGGCCTAAAATTTTAGCCGAACCCACCTTCAGTTTGTGTTTCATTGAGCTTTGTAACTGTCCAAAGGAGAACACAATATATGGTACATACGAGTACCTCAGATTAAACTGAATATCTGTTTATCCCAACGGTTTCAGTGATAGGCAGGTACCTATATAAAGTTATGTACGCCCCGTACCAAAATATATTTTTCTTTTGTTATATTTTATTTAATTAGAGGCAGAATGATGATGAGATAATTTTTATTTAAGTCATTAAAGCAACGAATCGGGACACATAATATAATATCAAATCGATAACAAAATTAATGACAATTTAATGGCTCTCAATAAGACTAATTAATAAATATATTGTTATATGAAACTGATAAAAATTACGTTTGTAATTGAAAATCTACAATTTTTAGGTAGAACATAACGTAACATTAATGATATTTAGGATGGAAATATATAGTACTTACTCGTGTTTTGCATAATAACTAGTGTATATTGTAATCAAAGTTTGAACCTCAACTAATTAGTCTCAATTACTAATTGGCTATAAGCTATTATAACTCGGTAATTGTAAATATGATTACAAAAGTTTATATTAAAACTTCACATAATTATTTCCTGCGTAATTTACTTGTGTATAATATAAAAAACCCGTAAAATACATACATATATGTTTAGACCAAACATCGTCGAGGTAATTTCGGTATGTCCTCTACATTTTCAGCGTTAAAAGCCATTGGAGAGAGAAAGCACACACACATCGGACCGTACCCAGAATCACGTTTAATTAAGATACCCTAATTTGGTACAAGTGCTTTTGTAAACAATGAGAGAAAGGATTTAGCGGAGCCATGTCCAATTTTAATAAAATACCTTTAGAAATAGCTTTCCTTATTTTACTTTTTGTTATATGTAGCCGGTAATATTTTGTTGTAATAGAATTCATTTATTTAGGTGAAGCCAATACTTATTTTATAAAGTGTTGAACCGTTTTATACCTCAAGTATTTTATTTACATAGGCTTTTCATAGTTATTCTATTGATTGCATATCCATGCATATTATAAAACATGTCAGTTTCGCGCACATTTCCAAAAAAAGATATGGATGGACGGAGAAGAAGTAATAATAGTAATTTCAATATATTTTCAAAAAATTTCCAAAAAAAGATATGGATGGACCGAGAAGAAGTAATAATAATAATTTCAATATATTTTCACTATGTTTGAAAACACATCAAACCAAACCTTAAATAATTAAAATTTATATCAAATATTCATTAAAATACATCAACTCTTTTAAAAGTTATTACAATTTAAAATATTGGACCATTTTTTATATATACATATAAAACCACAGGGCACAGTTAGTTATAAGTAATATCATAATTTTGTTAGGTTACGTTAGGTTATCATTTTTTCTGGGTCTATAAATTAAATATAGAAAAAAAAAACAAAACAAAACACTACGCGTATGATAGTGTACATTATATTATGTACTGAATACATGCAAAATATCATATAATCAAGAATGTACATATAATGTAGCTCATTATTATTTGCTGGTCTCGTTAAATAATTATTTTTAATTCTGAGCACACGAATTTAATACTCACTAATACGAATTTATGTTTCCAGTTAGCTTACATTACTGTAATAGCTGGTGTGGTGGAAAACATATAATTATGTACCTATTCGTCGTTCACCCATTATTATCCCACTACGAGATAAGAGAGTTTTGGGCCATGGTTCACCGCGCAGGTGAAGTGCAAAGACTTCACATAGCTTTGAAAATCTTTTTTACAGAACTCAAACATACGTAGGTTTCACGATATTTAGCAGTGATAAATAATGCTAACACGCACATCATTTAAGAAAAATCTGTGGTGGATTCAAACCTTGGAACCTCCACAAAGCGGCGATTCAACCATTAAGCTAGCACTGCTCGTAAACACCTAAATATACCTATTATCACACATAAAAATCTCAACCTATTAAATAATATAATTAAATAATTACACACTTTTCTTCTCGATGATACAAATGGGGGACGGGTGCAGAAGAATTTTTCCCAGAATTCGGTCACACCGTCGCTGAATACTCGCGATATTTCTTGATTCTGACTAATTGGATTGATGGAGCGGCCCTCACAAATCTGTCAGAGAAGATAATGAACGAGCCGGCAAAATGAACTTTTGTCTACCGAGGGGAACTATTTTCCGTGGAACGACAACTCTGCCTGACATTTTCATTGCAAAGGTTTATTCATTCGTTTTATATCATCCTGTACTTTATTACATGTAATTGTGACATTTATTTAATGGGTGTTTGAAAGTATGTAGTAAGACTATTTAACGTTCGTTTGGAGTGACGGCTGTAACACATTCCTGCCTTATAGGTGCGCTAAGAAATATACTCTGGAAATTTCATCATATACCTGAACCGAACTCAGAATTCTTAATCTCATACGAGTTCTGGTTCTATATAATTGATTATATAGATGCTCTTGGGTCATCAGTAGCACTATCTGCTCCATAGTTACTTACAGACAGACAATTTATCTCATGATTACTGCTGAACATCGGCATTATTAACCAAAATTAAATAGAAAACCTTCACAGAAATTTTATTGATGCAGGATATACATATATGAGTTACTACTGGAGACTAAATAAAAACGTACCTACCATAGGTAAATTTTGTACGTTTTCCCACGTAACAAAATAATTTAATAAATCGCAATAAAGTTTATTTAAATGTCTTATTAGTATCCTATTTCATCTATTATTTAAATATAAAATATTAACAATGTATTATCAAAGAAAGACCTCCGGAATAAAAGTAGAATGATTTAAAATAGAAAAATTACAAAATATAGATAAGTAATCATTCAGTATTGAAAAAATATACGTAAATCCTACATTTGATATGCGCTATGATCAAAACGAACAAAGTAACAATTAATTAAAATTAGAAAGATACGATATTAAGCATATGCGCCTAATTGCTACATTTTTTGGTAAAAACATTCTTGATTTTGATCTGAGCTAAATAAAATATCAAATTACCTTGATAAAGCCGTCAATCAACGGACTCACAAAATAACATCTGTACGAAAAATGTAGCCTCAAGGAATATTAAACGTTCAACGTTCAAAGAAACCTTAAACATTTTGTTTTCTTTGCAATATTCGTGCCGTGAATAATAGATGTTGAAGAAGGAACTTAAAGAACTTGTCCCACCCTCACGAAGAAACGAACGGCAATTATGAACGGAATGTTGACGTCGGAATATTAAATATTTAAACGGCGTTTATAATTCATGTTGATAGTAAATACCGTATTATAAAAGGTTTTTTTCGTTTATCTTGAGCAATGAATTCATTAAGCGTTCAGTAACCAATGTTTTCCAGTCTCCTTTTTATTTCAACAAGTAACGAACAAGAGTAACAAGCTAGCATATCGTACGATAGATAAGTGGTCATTGTCTTTCATGGACATCGGTAATCAACCCAAGATATTATTTGTCTTGACTAGGGTCGGCCCGCTACCTACCCTGACGAGTAAGTTGGAACTCGGATAAGTGGAGGTACCCTTACCACACCTTAGAAATCAAAACATAGCAGCTCGTAACAATACTATAAAAAGGGAGATTCGGTGTGATGGTAGTGCCCATAGCGTTAAAGGTCAAATACGCAGCTTGATTATTTATGGGTTAGCTAAAAAAAAAACATAAAAGATTTCAGCTAAATTAGATTTAACTAGTCTTCTACTTATATGAAAGAAAGTTTGTATCTGTTTTTGAGTAACGAATCATTAAGAGATAACTAAATAAGGACCTGTAATCATCAGTATTAAATTATTATACTGTTAATCAATATTAAGTCTTAAATCTTTAGCTCCATTAGAAAATGTTTTATTATAAGCATCAATTCAACTATCAATTCTCCACAATACGCGTTACTCTGTTGATAATTCAGAAAATTTGACACTTATTGCGTATCGTTCAGTTATTTTTGGTGTGACAAGTAAGAACTCTACTTCCCTCTTACGGCCGTCATAAGCCGGTTTCACTATCCCATCTGCATTTTTGCGTTAGGTACCAACTTACGTAATAAATGAGGGCTCCGTGCCAAAAACGGAAGTAATGGTGTGTACTCAAACCAACACGAAAAAATACTTACGACTACCATTAATTTTCATTTCGCTCTATGTCTAAGGATTGCAGTCTTAAGAAGGAAAGCGCTAGGCAAGAGTGATAGTCGTTTTATTAGAGGTAGGAAATAAATGATCTTGAACACTAAGAATTAGTCGGGATAAAATATAGGAGTATTTTTGTAAAAAATAATTTACGGTTTGAAAATAGTGCAAATAATTCTGATTTTCTATTTTAGAAAGTTTTATTATTTCTTATCTATTTTATGTATGAAACAAATATGTTTATGTTAGTATGTGGTCTTATAATAATTTTATTCTCCATTTCAAAATATTCATGCCGTGCTAGTATAAAAAATAGAATAAAAGTAAAATATACAAAGAAAAAAGACAAACTCGCCGCGTTACTTGCCGGATCTTCTCAATTGAGATCGTGTTCCGATCCGATGGTAAGA
The DNA here is from genome assembly GCA_002930495.1 of Cecropterus lyciades. Lineage (NCBI taxonomy): Eukaryota > Metazoa > Arthropoda > Insecta > Lepidoptera > Hesperiidae > Cecropterus > Cecropterus lyciades. The sequence goes on along the minus strand of MOOZ01000899.1, from coordinate 1,750,435 downwards.
AAAAATACTGTAGCTGACAACTGTAAGTGCTTCCGTGAGCCTATACATAATAGAGACATTTCTTTTTATTACGCATAACAATGTGAAAAAAAAAGTCAATGGTTTCTTAGTTCACTGCTGGATACAGGTTTACCTATAGGCAACCGCAACTAAGTTGGCTTTTCGAAGCTAAATGGTCGCGCTACTAATAATTACTACGCTATTTAATATAGATCCGTATATCCTGTGCTACACTTACGAGAAACTTACCTTATCAAACACAAGGATATTTAGATGAAAAACAATTTCAGTATGATTAACCACAGATAATATATAAACTTCTCCAAGTTTTCAATACATCTAACTTGTTCTACAACAAGCATATTGTATACCCTCATATAATACCTATATCGCTGAATATTCACCCCTACGTTACGATATTCTGTACTTGAATGGTAGTTTAGTACGGTAATTACAATTCACTAGTAATGTGTTTGATTATGATTTGCATTCAAGTGATATTAGATATCAACGCGTTATTTGGCACCAATAAAATATACTATAAATCGGATGGAGCTACTAGTAAATATGTAAAACAATTGCCTTTTGTGTTTCTACAAGATTAAAAATTTACATTAATAACTATTTGCGTTTCGAAACACAGCTAATCAATGTTAATAAAATCTGCACTCATATACAGTAGTGCTCCATCTTCCAGCTTAAATTAGTGTTTATTGTCCACACAGTATACAAGAAAAAAATAGTAATATTAAGATATTATCTTAAGCCAAATAATATTCCAACACTCGTTATTAATTTACTTGATTTTTTGATATAATAAAATAATTTTATTAGTACATTGATAGGAATGGAACCTTTATATTTTAAATGTAGCATAGGAAACGGGCGTATAAAATATGATATTTATCTTTATATATATAGGTACATATTTTTCGTAAACGACAAGTTCTTATACCGACTTACGACACGGTTCGTCAGTCTTTTTTATCTTCTCTAATTGATACAGCATATCAATCAGCAATCACATTAAAATGATCGGAATCCTCTTTACACGAGCCCAACTCACACCTGACCGACGTTTTAGTTATTTTATTCAAATTGAATGAAAGTTGAATAACAATCGTTAAAATCGTTCCCATATGATACGATTGTAAAATCACTTCGTCAAATTGAATGTTATTTTCACACGAAATGAACTACACTATCTCGATTCAATATTTGTTAGATTTAAAAATATTATAAACCAAGCGTATCAAAAGTGTTACCTAACCATTAACAACAGTACGCAAATTATCTTGTTTATGAACCAACAAATAGAACTGTAACGTGTATGTTTTAAAAAATGTTTTGTAGTAGGTAAATAATAATAAAATTCACCTTCAGATATTTTCTTTCATTCCACGCTCATTAACTCGGACTAAAAGTTATTGGCACATGTATTCATATAAAAATATAAGGTTTCCGTGTCTGTATATGTATATATTTGCAAAAATGTAGTGTAACGGCTGACATAATAACAAATATATTATAATTAATAATAGATATTTCTATATTTTTTACTTTATATTAGAAATCACATCAAGGTAAACCTACTGAATACTGAGTTAATGTCCGGTTCTAAAGGTAACGGTAAAGGTAATCTTTATTGATTGAAATCCATCTATCCTATATAAAGTTTTTACAGTTTAAAGCTAGTCTTTATAAAAATAATGCAATGTTATTAAAGAGTCTTTCAAACCTAAAGTTTTAAGGTGGTAAGAGTTGATTAACATATGTAATTTTTGACTAATGTTGTCGCCCTGTATTTGAAGTCAGTTTGGGCAAGTAGTCAACGTATCTATGAAAGAAATAAACAGGAAATATATAATACATATAGTATTTGAGACAAATCAATTAGGGGAAATGTACTATATCATAAGCTCATTGTTTTCTGCGATAAACAACAAAAATATGGAAAAATCATCCCGAAATACAAAGGTACTCAATTTATCAGCGAAAAACCTTTTAAGAAAGTAAATCCTGGCTATCACTCCTCGCAATTATCCTCGATTTTTTGGAGGCGACTAATTAGTTGAATGGACTGAAACGTTCAGGATAATTAACTTTAATGATAAATGATAGTCGTCCGGAAATGGTGACGAAATAGATCTTTGGCGAGATCCCATGTTTTAGTCGAAAGATAACTGAGAAGATAAAAAAGGAGGAAAAAAGGAATGAGATACATTTATTATAAGACTATACATATCAAGGCTACAAAATAAATAAGCAATAACTAAGTTAATCCAAAAGAAAAAATAACGAAACATAATACTTTATTTTTGAGAAACATTAAAAAAGAAAGTGTTTTTAAAAGTACACAACGCTTCATATTATAACTAGATTCTTTACTTCCACCACATGTTATCAAAAAGGTCTAGTCTAAACCTGACGGAAACATAATTATCAATATTTATGTATACTGTACATGTGCTGAATGACAAATAACAAGAGTTTGATACGTTGGGTCCAATAGTATAGAATTACGCACAGGATTTATAGAACGCACTACGCCGAAGAGCACTTAGGGAAGGCATTTTTACAAATACATCCCCTGTTTCTCTTTCAATATTAAGAGTTAGTATCTGTTGAATTTTTTATTGCTACTTGTGTAACAGTTAACAGTTAACAGTTTCTGCATTTCATTTTGAAGTAATAAAAACTTCTAATATCGTACATACCTTTTTAAATTCTCAAAATAACTGTTTAAAATTCAACATATTTTTAAGTAAATTTTTTTTTTAAACATGTTTAACTAAAATGTGTTGACAAAAAAATCAATTTTAAATCCAATCGGTAGGTATCTATAAATGTGTCTAATCAAGACTTAAATCCAATCGAGTTAAGACTTTCCGAATTCCTGAATATCCTAGCTGCCATTGGTACACTGTAATAGTATTTCCACTCTGAACCCATCTTCAGATGACACCGGCCATTCATTCCGTACTGGCCTCTATTTCCCAACCCTATTATTTAAAAGCCAAACTGTGTATCACTTTAATTCTGTTCAATTAATTGGATTCAAGTCCGTCGTAAATTAATTTGAAAACGATTTATTTGTGAGCCATTGAACAAAGTTGCGTAAAATTATTCTACAGGATTACCTCAAATAAAACGCTGAAGCTCAGACAATACGTTGAGTGTGATATTATCCGATTTATAAAAGTGACCCACCGCGGACAGGTAAGCGAGTTATTTGCTAAATAAATGTAAGCTATAAAAAATCTACTACTTTGTCACAAGTATTCATATGTCAAATAATTTAATATTAATCCTAGGAATCTAATCCTGTTTTTTTTTTTAATATAATCTTACTCGACCGACATAAGAATATAGTGGCTTTCAAATGAGTAGTCTGATTTATAATATGTGGTATTTTATTTGAAATCGTGCCTAATGTGTATTTGTAATTAAAATCTGAAGATTAACAGCTATTTTCCAAGTCAATTCGGCAATCCTGTTCGTATAAACAATAGTTAATACGCTTCATATTGACTAAGCGACATGAATGTCAATCCGATGTTACAACCAGGCCGTCTGCAAATTACTTAACTATTCGATAACTCGGCCTTGATAAGTACAAGTAGATAACGTCATTAATAAATATTCTTTGAATTTTACTACACACGCGCGTACATAGGCGCTAGTGCTCGTGTCTGTTAGTCACGCGTGTATCTGCGTGTATATACCATTAGTGTGTCACACGGCTTTTGCTGTAATAGAAATTCGTATTACAATCTTTTCGTAACAAGGTTGCGATACAACCAGTACCTTATTCGTTAAAACAGATTGTTGGAACAGTGGCGGATCCAATCACGATTTTTATTAACTCCCGTCATTATCGATTGACCTGAAGCAATACGCATGAGGAACTCGCTGCATCGTTAACTGATATTAAACTGCCTGCCATCCACTTAATTTTGATTGGTAAAACATGGCATGTTTCGTATTTTTGTTTAAATGTTACAGTGAAAATATTTTAAAAAATAATGGGTTATTGGAATTATGTGGTTACAAACCGTACGAGTACATAATAAAACCAGTATATAGAGTCAGGCTGAAATGATCTCAATACATAAAAAAATGATGTTCCTTACCTCAACACATAACTCTTACAAATGATAGTTAATTTCAACTAGGCATATAACTTCGAATAATATCATCATAACAACAACATAAAATAGCTATAGAATCTAACATCGGATTAGTTTAAATTACTTTCAAGGTAGGGACTATAAATTTAAATACCAATGATTTGCGCTTCACGGATTAATATTGTTTTATATTGTTGAACTGGCATTCGATTTTAATCAATCTCTAATATGAAATTATTGTATAATATATATCATATTATTCACGTTACATACATTACTACATACAATACTTATATTTTTCTGAAGTAATTATATACGTACATGTAAATAATATCTGTAATTATAATTATAATATTATGAAGCTGAAGAATAATCTACTAATCTCAGGAACTTCTACTAGATGGAATTGAAAAAAATATATTTTTGAATAATCCATTTATTGAGGAAGTCTTTGTAGTAACGGGTAAAACCGCGGGGCATAGCTAGTATATTTATAGTGTAAATTTAAAGATTTTTGTTACTTACGATATGTTATGAAAAAATATAGATTTAAGCAACAACCCGCGTTTG
>MOOZ01000899.1:1715884-1740753 GCA_002930495.1 Cecropterus lyciades | reverse complement strand
CCTCATACTTATATTTTTCCTGTGTTGTGAATGGAGAATGGACCACACAAATACTGATATACAGACAGAAGAATACACAAATTCCCAGACACAGAACAGAAATCTAAATTCATTATTCAGATATCTATCTGGCCGGGGTTCGAACCCAGAACCCACTGCGTGTCAGTCTTTTACAGTTATCTAGCCATAATATAGTTATCGCTTTCCTAATCCCTGTGAGACAACTCGGTAATATAGAGGTACATATAGCTATATCCTTTGAAACTTACAGCAGACCCGGATGATTTTAGAGACCACTTAACCAATTGAAATGGGACTTTGACTAACATATGCAGATTAATTTTAGAACTTATACACTTAGTTGGACCCAAGTGGCTAATTTCACAGAGTGATATTATTCTAAGCCCATACTTCGTGCAAATTGATAAGTGAATTGAAACTCAAAATACATTAATTTTTGAACAATTTAGTATTATGATAATTGTGATTGTAATTATCTTGAAGTGAAGTGAAAGTGATGAAAGTGAAGTAAATACTAAGAGTTCATATTATGGGTTTTTTTATTTTTTTTTTTCGATTAATAATATTAAAATAATGAATCGATAATTTTTTCACTTCTCTCCAAAACCAAGCCAGACTTTAATTGAACATAAGTAGAATAGAAACGAACGACAAAAAAGTAGCTTTTATTTTAAGAATGTTAACGCGTACTTTGCTTAAGATTAATTGTTAAGCTTAAGATTCATCTCAAGGTAAGCATAACTAGTTCATTAGCCTGTTCTGTTAACCTGAGGTCATATACGGACAGCGCTTGCTGCTTGGCGCTTGCTGGTTTGAAGTAGTAGTGTTCCGATAGTACCAAGGGATGCTAATTGCAAAATTCTACCTTTTTTCTATGTAATTAGAAGTACAAAACAAGCATGCAAATCACCTGATGGTAAGTGATCACTGCTGCCCATGGACATCTTTAATCAACCCCAGATAGATCAAAGTTTTAGTCTGAGGTGGGCACAGATGCGTTATCACTCCTGAGGACTAAGTTGAAACGGATAATAATGTCTACCTTATCACACCCTCCGAACCAAAATACAACTGCGCTTAATACTGCTTTACTACTAATTACTACTAATACTGCTTTAATACTAATCTTTAGATCTAAGTCTAGAAAACTTTGTATCTATCTGGTTTAAGTACTGAAAACTGTTCATCGATTGATACTTTCAGTTTCCATTACGTATTTGTGATAACTACATAATTTTTCTTCACTTTGCATTCATCATTCCTCACATGTAGCCCGGCGAGCCCTTTTGACCGTTTGGAAAAACCGTGTAATATAAATTAAACCAGCATCATGTTATACGGGTTTCGCTCGAATTTTTCTTATAAAAGCGCTCACGTTCCAAACGAGAGAAAAAGGTATTGCTATTAGAACCGCATTGCTCGTTCATCAGAGCAATTCCTGCGGTTCAGAGAAGCTATTGGCGAAGTACTTTTTATTTTAGCACTAAGAGAACAATACATTCGTTACGTTCGTTCCTAAGACGGCCAACGTTCAGCCACTTGATTGAGTGCCCCAGTAGATTGAGAGACCTCGCTGTGTTGCAACTGTGTTATTGCTAACAAAACAGTACTACAAAGTATTACGTAATCCCCACGTCTATTATGTTCTGTAGATAGGATGATTTGTAAGTGTATATGAAGACCTCATAACTAAACCTATTTCCTATTACGGCAACAGTGTTGCGCTGCTGTATTCGGATATGAAGGGCGGAAGAGGATATTCCTGTACATCTCTTTCCGTAAATGTATAGTGGATATACTACACCAGAAAGTCAAACGGTTATCTAATCATTACATGTAAAGATCATGGAACAAGACCTAAGGTCTTCAAGTCACACGCAGTGGGTTCCGGGTTCGATCCCGGGCCAGACAGATATCTGAATAATGAATTTAGATTTCTGTTCTGAGTCTGAGTCTATTTGTGTGTCCACGGCACCCACGATGTATGAGTGTAAAAAGTGTTTTTCACGTCTATAGGTTGTTTTTGTACTTTCGATTGTACTCGTATGTTTGCTGGACCTACACCACAGAACCAAACATACATACATACGTAATTAATACCATACCATTCATAAATGCGGTTTTCCGTTTATTAAAAATTTCAATATTCTCTACTAATTATCAAATCACTACATAGTATAAAACAAAGTCGCTTTCTCTGTCCCTATATCCCTTTGTATGCTTAAATCTTTGAAACTACGTAAATGATTTTGATGCGTTTTTTTTAATAGATAGACTGATTGAAGTGGAAGGTTTATATGTATAATAACATCCATTAAATAGTGGAAAAATACTGTTTTTTTTAAGGTTTCTAATGTGATGTCGTAAATAATTACATTTTTTCCGCTTACATTGCAAACGCAGGCTGAACCCTACGAGATTTATCAAAATAATGTACTAAGTATTGTACACATTGAGAAGGTCTACAGAAAACTTCGTGATGGTATATGTCTATCTCTTATGGATATCCCACAATATCATTTTTTTGTCATTTACTTTTTACGACAAATAATGGCTAATTTTCGAAGCGATTTTAACCAATACACCATTAATCCTTATCCAATTAAATACCTTAAATACATTGTTGATTTAATATAAATCTATATGTTACAACATATGATTTAAATGAATATTTTCGAAGATATTACAGGTTTAAATTGCGAGACGTTGCATTTGCGGCGGTACCGTCATAAGGTACGGCGGCGGTACCGGTAAAAGAATAAAATAGAGATTATTAAAGGTATAAAATTTCGGTTAATGTATGTCACGTTACATTTCTTTTAAACGCGGGTGAAACCGCGAGCTCAGCTAGTCATAATATAAACAAAACAAAAATAGAATTTTGTGTACATTAAAATAAACCACAAATTATTAGTGTATATTTGATATCGAATAACGCCTTCTACACGAGGATTTTTCTTAAATCTTTGGTACCATGAACGCACACAAAAACGAATACACAAATAATCAGACCTAGAACTGATATCCTATTTCATTTTCTAAATATCTTTCAGGTTCGAAATCGAACCCGGAATCCACTGCATGTCAGAGCAACATAATAACCACTCCAACACAAGACTCGATATTAATTATCTTTTACATATTATTAATGTATTTACATGACAGTTAATACGGAGCAGATACACAATATATACATACTATCATTTGTACGAGTACATTATGAATGTATTATTTAATCCTTCTTTTTTATTTAAACGCAAATTGTATAGCATTAGAACTTCATACTATGCTTCCATTAATTTATTTTTATACAAGTATACTACAAGCCTGGATAAAAACGAAGTTATTTGAATGAGCGTAATCCTCGTAAACTTGACGACAATGGGTAATGGAAACGAGGCTGGAAATAAAGCGAACTTTTTAAAACAAAGATGAATTTTGCACGTTATTAATAGGACAATGTTTTGATTCAAACTGATATTACCAACACAAATGTCGATAGGATTCAATATTTTCGATTTATTTGCAGTAAGAATATAAAGATTAAAATGATTAAATGACTTACTTTTTACGTTAAGTGTGTACATTTGATTCATGTCACATTATATAAAACGTTACTGTTTTAACACAAACTATTATTTTTATTACGAGTAGTATGAAATATTTCAATGCATGATTCTTTTAAAATACTTTAATAATTTTGGGATGAAAGTAATCTATGTTATTTGTTTTTTATGTTATTTTTATTGAACTCTAAGTTTCATCCAAATATGTTCAGTAGTTCCAAAAATCGGCCTTTATAGCCAGAATATTACCCATTTACATTTATTATTATATTGAAAGTGAATAGTTAAAAGGAATAAAGCTTGTTTTCTACATGAAAAGTTGTTTAATTCCAAAAAATAGGCAAAGTAGAGTATACTAAAGTCCACTGCTCATTAAAATTGCAAAAGCCTTAGACAATTTTGCAACGTACGTCTTTATTAGACTTTCATTCGACGTCACCGCAATTCGCAAAAGGTCTCATAACTTTTTTCAATTAAAAGTTTTTATTACAAAAACACTTAAATCACTCCAAAATTCAACATTCAGTCAAAGTAGGCGATAAACGAAGGGTCACAATTTTCTTCCTTCTCGCTTGTAAGAATGACGGTGGGTTGAAAAATTAAATGGTACTCAGAAAGCCTTAAAAATTTAGGTGCCTATATAAAGACTTATAATACCTAAGATAAGATTTTTGTCACTAGGAGAGCATATGATAGAACACTATAATATAGTATATGATAAGCCATATTAAAAAAATATTATGTATTCACACTTTATTACAACAACAAGTTATACAAAAACTATGATACGTTTAAAATTTATATCATAGAAAATTATGGTAAGAGAAGTTTTATTTGCAGTGGGTTCTATATCATTTGTACAGTTACATTAAAACGAAACATATGTAAGTGCACCTGTAAAACTACAAAAACCAAAAAAAATATAGTTACTGTCATAAGACTGTTTACAAGGTTAAACGCATAGTAATTATAAAGTTACTTAGTGAATTAAATAATTACAATTTTACAAATAAAAAAAGTAAAATTTCAAAGATGGTAGAACTATTTCTGATTCGAGTGTGGAAGCACAACCGCTACACCTGTTTCTGCCTAATAACAGCAGTGTCATGCATTGTTGTGTTCTAGTCTGAAGGGTGTGGTAAGGGAAATGTACTTATCTGAGGTGCTCCAATTTAGTCTTCAGGGATAGCAACGCACCTGTGGCTAACAGGTATATCTGATCTTAGGGTTTGGGGTTGATTACACATGTCTATTGTGGCAGTCGCCACTTAGTAAAAAATGCAATACACATTTTATTATACCCTGACACAAATATATTATTCTTCCAAACGACAACTTTTCCTGTGCGGGTATGGTTTCATAATTACATACTTTTATAACTACATAACACGGTTATAACACGGTTAAAATAATATTCTTTTACTTGAACAGAATTGTGATTTTAAAAAATATCTTTTGTTCGTAAGTATCACGTAATCCGAAGTTTTAAAGTAAGTACAAGCACGTTCAAAGATACCGTTACATATGTAGACAGGTACATACCAAGCTAATAAAAGCGTCTTAATAATAAAAAAAAACCTAACATATTTTATTTGCAATATAACTTTAAAAATAATATATTGTGCATAATATAAAGTCAAGAATATCAAATGTTGGCGCTACCATTGACATAGTTTTGATGTTGAAAACACGTAGCACGATGTAGCACGGAATTGATTGAACTATCTAAAACGAGATCGGAGCACCTCGTTGAGTGTGCATTTTAACTAAAGTGGAGTATTTTAGTTCAACAAAATTCACTTTTGAAGCTTATTTTTGTGCTGCTGCAAAGGAAAAATAAAATAGTGATAGGTACGTAGCTGTATGTAACTTTAGAGTATCTATTTTCGATTTTCAAATGTAATCTGTATTTAGTTACATAAGGTGGCAAATAAAAATCATTTGGCTAGGACAATCACTATAATTGTTTTTAAAGCAAGTTACAATGTGTGTGTCGTCGATGACGATCGGAAAGGCGAAATGAATCAAATATAACCGTAACGTTAGCGCTTGACAATTGACGTTTTCTTTTTTTAAACTAAGAGGCGCGCATAACGCCTGAACAAATCTATTTAAGCTTATAGTTTTACCAGGTGGTAGAAATAGTGTGGTTCGATCGGTGAAGTATCACAACAACACCTATTTCTAGAAAAAACAGTTTTGCGTTTCGATGGAAGGGTGTGGTTGTCGGCTCACTTTCATACGAGGCACTATCTTAGTCCTCAGGAGTAGCAACGCATCTGTGATTGACTTCAGATAGAAACCCTGTTCTATATGAAGTTACTTAAACTTAAACTTAAAAAATACTTTGTTATAAAGTTTATTATTATATTAGTAAACCTTTATTCAAAGGTTTTAGTGCAAAGTAGTACACAGAGTCAATAGGGCTTAAAAGCAATCCGAAGCTTTGGCAAACGACAATCGTCAACCTTCTCGGAAATAACATGGAAACCAGTACCTTGTGTAATTTAAGCCACCTGGCGAGTCCTCGCTTCATTGTCGTGTTAGATTGATTGAGCTATCAGAAACTAGATCGGGAATTCACGTGCAAGGTGTCTACATTCTAGTTAAAACGTATTGCACTGTGTTCCTAGTTCTTTTTATACTTAATCCTAACAATAAGGCATACGGGCTACGTAATGGAAAGTAGTCACCGTCGCCTATGGACATCGCCTATGGGCCGCCACGAGCCTAGTTGGTGTTTAGCACAGATGGCCGCACAATAGACTACCACTAGTTTCCTATTTATTGTTCTAACATCTTTTGTTTACTAAGCAATTTGTTTACGTGTACGATAAAGGCGATGATAAACGCTTTCTATGCTTACCTTACAATATTTCGGGTCTATGGACGTATAAAACATATACACAATTATATAAAAAAGGGTTCGATCCCCGGCCAGACAGACATCTGAATGATGAGTTTAGATTTCAGTTCGGTGTCTGGGTGTTTGTGTATTCGTCTTTGTGTTGTCCATGGCACCCACGACACAGGAGAAAATCCTGCTGTGGAGCTATGAGTGCAGAAAACTTTTTATGTTTCTCTTTATACCCTAGTTACCCGAGGCGTTCCTACTTGGTCCCCAGCGATAAAAACGCATCTATGTCTAACCTCAAGTAAAACTAACCCTATTAACGTTCATTTTTAATTACATAAAACCATGGGCGATAGTTGTCACCATCAGGTGGCCTGTATGCTCCTTTATTACCTCTTTTACCTCCTTTGCTCTATGTTATAAAAAGGTTTTTACATTTTATAGCAGACTAAGAAAAAACGCGTAAACTTTGGCGAAATTTTCGTTACCGTGTAACAGAAGATTGATCGAGCAATTTGTAAGAAGATCGCTGGTTCGCTCTTTTAGTGCCAATGGGGGACTGATTAGAAATTAGTTGTAACTGTATAGTTTTTCGTATAAGAGGGTTTTATCTTTTACTATTAATACTTTTTGAGAAACATCTAACCTCATATATATGTTTATTAACGAGCATGCAATCAACATAGTGGTAACTGACTAACGCTGCCCGTGTATATCTGTGATAAAACGCAGATAAAATGAATACCCTACCCGAGGTCAGGGATAATTATGCATCTGTAATCTATCTAGCATAACTATCCCTGAGGACAAAGTTGCTTAGTTTAATTTGCAGTTAAAATATTTACACACCAAATCAACGTTATATTACTCCATATTCTGGAAGGTATCTTTGTATACACCCCTATAGGCTGTCATCCAAACATTATCTTCAAGTAGCTAATTGGGTATCCGGTACAATGGTTCACCTGTTCGTATTGTTTGTATTGCTTAATTAGAGACGGGCCTTGGCGCCTGTACCAAGTTAATAGGAAGATAAATTGCCTTGAAGTTCTTGAAACCAGTTTTTTTTTATTGAATAGAAGTTGCAAGCAAGCATGCAGACTTGATGGTAAGATATTACCACCCATGGATATCTTAAGTAAGCGTAAGCAACTTCATATAGTACAAAGATTCTTTCTGATGTCGACCACAGATATGTTGCTACTTCCAAGGACTAAGATGGTCACATCTTAAAAAAGTGAGCCGGCAACCACACCATGCCACCGAAACGCAACAACTGCTTCTCGCTACAAATAGATAGCTCCCCGGTGGTGATACCTACACTGGTACCCCCGGTCGAACTACACTGGTTAGAAACAGTATATATATAAATTACCCTTAAGTACCAAAATTGTGAATAAAAGTATGTCTTATTACTCCAAGCATCTATTTCATGTTACCTGCTTCGTATTGTTGTAATTAGAGCCGGGGCCTTGAATCCACGGGCCAACTTGGCAGAGACTTGGCCGATACACATGAGTGATACTGTTCGGCGCAGAGCCAATAGTACCTTATTTCCCACTGGTTTTTATTTGTTACGATTGGAATCGTTTGGTAAGTAGTGTGATGAGATAGACTGTCGAAAATTCACACAAGGTCTTTGCACATAATTTATCTATATATTATATAAAAGCGAAAGGATGCTCACTCACTTATGTATTGATTAAACATCGCACAGCCTAAACTACTGAAGGTAGTTTAAACTTGAAAATTTGACCAAAGATTCTTTTTATGACGTAGACGTCAGCTAATAACAGATTTTCTAATATTGTACCTCTAAGAGGGTTAAATAGGGGATGAAAGTTTGTATGAAAGTCCGCCAATTTTGATACAATTACAATTAAACTTTAGTATTTAGATTTGTGGTTAATATGGAATAATGGAACACTTCCTTTACAGTTTTTGGAAAATCAACCCATAAAAGGGTGAATTAGGAGTTGAACGGTTTTTTGCCTGACAACTTTAATGAAAGCTCTTTGAAACATTGTATTTGGCTTTATGGTTTGATGAAATAATTATTACATCTTTCTTGGATAATCAACCCTTGAGTTGTTGAAATAAGGGTTGCAAGTTTGTATGGAACTCTGCCAATTTTGATGCAAACACAATGAAACTTAGCCTTTGAGGTTCGATATAATGAAATATCTATTTCTCCATTTTAGAAAAATCAACCCCTAAGAGGGTGAGTTAGGGGTTGCAAGTTTGTTTGGAAGGCTGCCAATTTGAATGGAAGCAAAATGAAACCTTGTATTTAGTTATTTGTTTTAGTAAAATGTAAATTCTATATCCCTGTTTTTGGACAAACAACCCCTATGAGAGTTGAATAGGGGATGAACGTTTGTATGAAATCCCCCAATTTTTATGCAAGCTCAATAAAAGTTAGTATTTGGCTTTGTAGTTTGATATATTGAAGGTGGTAGAACTTCATGTGGTTCGACTCCGGAAGCACCACGGCCACACCTATTTCTGCCTAATAACAGCAGCGTTATGCGCTGTTGTGTTCTGGTCTGTAGGGTGTGGTAAGGGAGACATATTTTTCCGAGACATTCCATGTCCTCAGGGGTAGCAACGCATCTGTGGCTAACCTTAGGTGAGACTTTGATCTTATCTAGGATTGATTACAGATGTCCATGGACGGCAGTGGCCGATTACCATCAGGTGGGCTGCATGCTCGTTTGCTACTTCCGAACTATAAAAAAAATATATATATAAAAATAATATACATATATAAAGAAACATCTATTTCACCGTTTTTGAAATATTAACCCTTAAGGAGGTAATAGGTGTTTAGGGTTTGTTTTGAAGTCTACCAATTTCGTTGGAGAGCAGAATGAAGTGACCACCTAAGAGGGTCGAGTCTAAGAGGGTGTAAAATAAAAAAGGTAAAATAAGGATAACATGAATTTATTAAATTAAACTTTAAATATCCGGCGATTAAGAAGCAATCACTTTTGTTTTTGGTCAAATGTAATGAAATGTCTATTCACCGTTTTCTTGGACAACCAACCCTTAACAGATTTAATAAGGGATGGAAGTTTTGTATTTAAAATTAGACATTTTGAAAATAAGTTCCTATATGTCGTCAACACATTACTGTCCAACTGCTGGGCACGGGTGTTCTCTCAGAATGAGATAGTTTTGGAGCGTAGTTCAGCGCGCTGACCAAGAGCGAGTTGGTTGTGTGAAATCATTTGAGAACAGTATTTTCCTTCCCCGTAAAGAAGAGATAGTTAATTTCTAACAGAGATATGTGGCTGGGATACGAACCTTGGAACATCTGATTGAGAGGACGAGTTTCAATCTTTATGCTATCGCAGCTCATGCTGTCTATCCTAATATAAATATTATTTTATGAGCGCGACACGGACTACAAAACGATTTGAAGGAACTTCACCCTGAATGAATTAAAAGTAACAACTAGTATTACTATTCGCAGTCAGAGAGTAGGGCGTCCAAGAATGATAAAATCCTCCCCTCTTTCATTACGGTGGACCCCGTCCTCCTTCAATTCTCATCATAAAAAGGCGGTGGGCCTGTACCCACCTGTGGGGCTCTCACGGCCGTGTTTTTATAGCCCTCGAGAACGCGCGCATGTTATTCGCGTGCGTATCTCTAAAAAAAGAATTCACACAGGAACTTCAGTTCCATCTTAGAAGAGGAAACCTCAAAAAGCCCCTAACACCAGCCAAGTCTCGGTGGAATGCAAAAGCGTGCCCGTGCCCATGGTATTTAGGCTACAGTGAAGTAGGAGTCCGGGATAACCCTCTATCACTCCCGTGACACAAGGAACTTCAGTTCCATCTTAGAAGAGGAAACCTCAAAAAGCCCCTAACACCAGCCAAGTCTCGGTGGAATGCAAAAGCGTACCCGTGCCCATGGTATTTAGGCTACAGTGAAGTAGGAGTCCGGGATAACCCTCTATCACTCCCGTGACACAAAGTTATCTGTGACGCATATGTCCATACACACATATATAAAGGAGTTGATATTCTGTATTGAAATTCGACAGTTTATGAAGAAGCGTAAAATTTTAGATTTAGGCTATTAGTTACTAATAAAAGTTAGTATATTTACTTAGTTATATAAGTCGCGGGTACTGCTAGTAAATATATATAGAAAGAAAGAAGAAAATAGAAAATAGTCGTAAATGATGCTCGCCCATATAACATAAAAGAGATCCCGCGTGGCGGAGCAGTCATCATACCGATCTGACTAATAGTGGATTCCGGGTTCAATCTCCGGACAGACATCTCAATGATGAATTTATATTTCTGTTCTGGGTCTGGATGTCTGTGTATTCGTCTATGTGTATGTCCATGGTACCGACGACACAGGAGAAAACCCTAGTGCGGGGTCATTAGCGTGGAAATTGTGAAAAGGTGTGGAAAGTATAAAACAGTTCTTGCAATTAATTCAAACTCAAATTATTTAGCCAAGTATTGTTTTATCTTGTACCGCATCAAGTACGAGATTTCTATCTATTAGCAGATTTACATAACAATGTAGTGTAACATTCGATTAAGCGTCTATTATCCCGATAACATGTAGGATTGCACGTTGAGTTTCGAGTGGTTATTACGGAGAACTATTTCAGTTAGAGTCGCTTAGTTCGGTGTTTGAAATCCATCACTTGTGTACACCCGCTCATAATGGCTTTACGTTAGTCAATCTAAATGGGTTTGATTTGAAATGTATTTGATTTTGATATTTATTTAACACAAATTGCAAAGCAATCTGTTCGATAAACCACCTTTACCTGTGTAGGTAGATAACGATTAATTCAATCGTAGTGACGGCTCGTCCAATTATAAACGAAATTCTAAACCAATTGGAACGGATATTTTGTAGCTATTTTCAACAGTCTCTTCATGACACGCAATTAAGTAAACTTTGCTATTGTTTCAATGTACCACGGGGATGAATACTAAAATTGAATTTAGTTTGGCGACAGTATGTAAACAAGATTGACCTGAATTATGCATAATGTATGACAGTCACGTATCATTCCAAGCCTCAATGATAAATGAAAACCGATGTTATTTAAACTCAACGAAATGGTAACATGTTAGCATTTCTATTAGGATAAAATTGGTTTTGCATTTCACGTGATATATCGAAAAAAATGCTACAAATTAAAATGGCAGGTAAAAAACCCCTAGTGGTTAGACTGTGAAGGCATTACCACCTAAGTGTGAAGTGCCAAGCGTTACTGTGTTCTAATTTAAAGAGATTAAATTATCCCTCAGAAGTTGTTACTTCTGAGCATTGCTAATGCTGGCCGAACCTAAATAAGACTTTAATCGTACCTGGAGGTTCATGTCAGATGCACTTGGTGGCATTTGTTACTAACCTATTTTTTGCGATATTCATTTATTCTGTGATAACAACATAATCCAAGTTTTTAGGGTTCCGTACCCAAAAGGTAAAAATGGGACCCTATTACTGAGACAACGCTGTCTGTCTGTCACCAGGCTGTATCTCATAGTTGACAGTTGATATTTACACAGGCAATGTATTTTTGTTGCTACAATAATAACAAATAAAAACGGAGCAAAATAAATATTTAAGGAGGGCTGCCATACAAGAAACATAATTTTCGTGCGCGAGGCCAACTCGCACCTGGCCGATTTTTATTAGAGGTCTCATCATTGGACTTTCAATAAACATTCTGTAACACTGGTTTGTGTCCTTCGTTGTTCTCAAGTAGAGCGAACGAGAATCAGAGCTTTATTTTTATGCCCCCTGATATGTCAGGTCGCAAAGAAATTACATGGATTCGTCGGGAAGATTAGTGTCGTAGTATCGTATCAAATCGCATTGCTATGACGTTATAATTTACCCGAGATTGTTGTGAACAACTACACAGAGAAACAAACTAACCATATTAGGTACGTTTAAATTTAAAAAAAGAATATTTTCGTTATAATGTATGGGAAAGTTCTACCACATGATTGTAAACCATTAAAATAATCCTAAGTAGGCATTATCGAAATATATTTGAGAAATAAAGTCATTCTATCTAATTACAATAGTAAGATAATATCTATATCATTACAAAGTTTAGAAACATAATACCGAAACGGCTCTTCGATTGAATTTAATTTCCACGTACCGGATATACGCTTCGGGAAAGTTGGAATGACGTCATGAATTTAATCATAAACTTAGCTTGATAACGCTTTATTGCGTAGCGTGTTACTCAAACATGTTACAGAAGTGACATTTTCATTACCTCCTGAGCTAAAGATACGATTATTAATTACTACGTTGTATAA
Source organism: Cecropterus lyciades (assembly GCA_002930495.1). NCBI lineage: Eukaryota > Metazoa > Arthropoda > Insecta > Lepidoptera > Hesperiidae > Cecropterus > Cecropterus lyciades. Next base: position 1,727,998 of record MOOZ01000899.1, on the reverse strand, counting down.
ATACCTACTAATAACTATTATATTCAATTTAGGGTGCAAAGTTATGTATGATTTGAGCGTAGAATAGCAATTATGTCCATCCTACAGTTTAACCCTAAATTATTATTTTGCTAACCTGGTAATCTTTTTTCATTGTAAAGTAATAGAATTTTCCAAACTTTATCTATGAGTAAACAAACTGTGATGTATGTGATACCAATGATGTATTTAAAAGGTTTTCTCATTTATAAGGAAATACCATAGGAAACACGCGTACTTTTTGCAGTCAGTTTGCACATAACCAAGTGCAATAAAATTTCTTAGCGCACATATTCGCATTTTTAGTCGAACGACGACATAAACGAAACTAAAAAGTAGTACACTAATCAATAACGACCATTTTGAGTGGTTGACCATCGTAGACTAAACTATTTAATCGTCATAAAATCATACAAGCGCATAACTTGACTAAACTATTTAATCAATATAACAATTATATTATGCTGTAGGCCTTAGGTTGACTGCCCGATTGATAATTCTTGCAATAGAAAAGCACAAAAAGGCCTTTGATAAACAGCATACGTAAGCTAAATACCCTCTCAGTTACGGTAACGAACTTTCTTTTTTATACCGTGTGTTTCTGTCAAGTAACTTTTCTTTCGTGGCGCATTCACTGCGTGGACTTATGGAGTCTCTGTAGCATGAACTCAAAAGCCGCAAGACCAAGCCGAGAGCGAGATTCACACTCGCGCCACAAAGACCAAGGCAGAGCACAAAGAGAATATTTCTTTCAAAACACAAGAATTTACTCGCTTATACTTTGTTTAAAGGAACATATTGTACTTGCTTAAAACCGTTATTAAGGAGGTGGTGGAAGCAAGTGGTTTCTGAGACCGCTGTTATTTTTTTATCCAGGAATAATAGTTGTATCTAAAGAGGACGTATAAATGTTCATGATATGCTCATGTCGTTAGTTACTAATAAATATCTATAGATATCAATAGATATTTGTTAGTAACTTCATATTGCAGTAAATTTTATATGGATACAGTTACACTGGGAATAATTATTAAGCTTGAACCCCTTCTAGTCTAGCTTTTTTCGTAAGATTGTATGAGCAAACGAACCGCCCAGTTTATGATAAGTAGTCACTACCGCATGGACATCTGTAACCATCTCCCCATAGAACAATCGATTCCAGCTGAAACCGACCGAATTGATTCCGTTGCCATTACTGGGGACTTAGAGTATCGCCTCATACGTAAGTAGTAGGCATCCACATTCTTAAACCAATCTGGTTTAACATTTCATATTTGACGACCCACGTGGTGGAGCGGGCACCGTACCGGTCTGACACGCAGTGGGTCCCGAGTTCGATCCCCGGCCAGACTGACATCTGAATGACGAGCTTAAATTTCTGTTCTGGGTCTGGGTGTTTGCGTATTGCACCTACGACACAGGAAAAAATCTTCATGTGGGGCTATGAGAGTAGAAAGCGTATATTATTATTATTATTTTATTATTCATGCGATGCATGTTCAACCTTTCAAAGTGAATACAGTCTCATTTACGTTGTAGTTGAACTTGAACAGTTTATTGTAGCTTGATGTTGTAGCTTTTGGGAAAGCAAGGCGTAACGAGCGGAAGCGATACATATCGTCAAGTCATTAGACCGTTAACATGTATTGTGTCCAATGGCAGCAGTGACCAATTAACGGAACCTTCAGACTAGCTACTTTTACATTCGAAAACGCGCATTTTACCGACCTTATGCATCGATATGGCGACTACGTTCGTTTGCTGTAGGAAAAGTGATAGTCAGATTACACAATCACCGTGACATTTGTTTTTATGACTGCAGTGTTCCACACTGCGTTTAATCGGTGGATCTAGCTTACGCAAATCAATTTAATCCATGATTGCTGATACTAAAAGTAACTGTTTTGAGGTCTTAGTCATGTGGGCCGCATCCTAGCTTACTACTTACAATATATCTATATAAAAACCATCGCCCTACTTTACATTCTCACTACTACAAAAAATTGGCATTTGCACATTTAACTATATAAATTGACTGATTTCCTTTATTATTTGAGTTATATTAGGTTAGTCGTATATAATTCTAGTGTATTGTATGCACTTTCAGTTGCTACCCATTGCATAAAAAACTTATGGAAAACGACCTCTATAAGACGTAATACGCATGACAAAGTCGATCTATATCCAAAGCTTTCTACGTTACGCTCTAAAATTTGTTTGAATGGAAACGAGTGAGGAATTTGTTTGAAAATTCGAAAAAGGAACCCCGAATAAGCAAATGGTTCCCGTTTATTGTTACCCTTGCCCGATTTCAACCAAATTGAATATAAAATATGGCTCGGCATCCCAAATCATTATGTAAAATCTGGTGCGTCAAGAAATTTTGGAAGAATTCCAGTTTTGATTACATGGCCAAATAGAAAGTGAATGACGAAAAAAATGCCATAAAGAGAGATTTTGGATTGGTCAACATATCTACAACCTAAGTTGTATAATGTAAATTCTTCAGAAAATATTACCACTATTCAGTTTTATCGGCCTATATTATGATGGACACGAAGTTAATTTTAATGTACACTAGCTGTACACAAAGTTGCGTTGCTAAGAAAAGTATAAAAATATAATAATGAAAGACTAATCAAACGTCTTTTGTATACTCTATACCAACTGTAAGTAATCAGACAACAGTACATAGTAATTTATATGTATCTTTTGAGTACCTTACCAAAGTCTCATCAAAATCGGATCAATGGTTTCGAAACGCATAGAAGGCAAACATAAATTTTACACATATTATGTAAAAAAATGCAGTAGGTACCTACTTGAAATGTGATTTGAAGTATCCAATCGACGTATTTCGATAAGATACTTCATCTCACATTTTATAAATAAAAATACATAATATGGCCAAACATTCAAACTTTCCGTGCAAAGTAAACAAGGGGCACAAGCAAACCATATTTCAGGAAAACGCTGTAGCCGACGCAAAATAAAAAAGGTCTGACAGTCTGTCCTTCACGTTTTTCCTCTCCATAGGATAGGACTCTACTATATTCGTTATTCATCTCCTATACGCTAGACGATGGGCTATTGTAAAGTCCAATCCAGACGGACGATTTCTATCAAAAAACTTCAGTCAAAAATGGTAATTATAAATCTGAATAGGTGGATTTTTGACGTACTAGTAGTTCTGTAAATAAAAGATTATTCCCACGTTGTGTACAGTATACGGTATGGTAATGCATTGATTTACTTACAAGTAATGTCATTTCTAATATTACTACTACACAGACACGAAATACTCGAAAATATACATGTGCTATGGGAGATAATATTGTAAAGGCGTAGATAAAGATTATGATTACATCATGGCTCTGAGCAATTTTATCCATTTAAATAGCAAGATAGAACGAGTATTGTTCGACTGTAAAAGTACCACCACAACACCTGTTTATACCGTGAAGAGCGTGATTGAACACTCACTTTAATAAAAAAGGAGACTCACTTTAATAAAATAGGCTTAATCCTCAAAAGTAGTAACGCATCTGTGATTGACTTCAGATATAACCCCTGTTCTATATGAAGATGCTTACAGATTTCCATGGGAGGCAATAACCCCTTACCATCTTACCTGCAGGCTTGTTTGCCACTTCACTCTGCTAAAAAAATATCAGATAGAACCCCTGTTCTATATGATATTCATGGGCGTGACCACTTACCTGTCATCAGGTGAACTGAATACTCATTTGCTATTTCAATTTTATGAAAAATATACAAAGATATTTCAGAATAAGTTAACACGCCTGAATACTCTTAACTGTAACTCGTGGTCGGTACAGATTGCATGTACCCAGCGACACAGATTGAAGTTTGTCACCGACTAAACTGATCGGTCCAATTTTCGTTCCACGTTCGACTCAGTTCTACGAATTTCAGTTGGTATAACCTATTTGCTAGTTCCAATTTTTATTTCTGAAGATATTTTTTAATATTTGACTCTCTAGTCTCTGTCTGTATTTTTCATGCGTTTTCAAAGTTTCAAGGTGCATTGCAAACATTGACACATTACTAAATGTCACATGACTAAAGAAAAATATGTATAAGTTATAATTTTAAAGGCTTTTCACATACTAGACATAGATGTATCTACTAGTCTACTAGTAAAACATCTAATACACTATCGTACAATAAGACAAATATGGTATTTTTTAAATAATCATAGGAATTAAAAAATTACACAAAAATTATATTACTGTCGATTGTCTGCAATCCGCCTAATACAAGGCAGAGAAATCTTTTAATTACGGGCTACCTCTATCGTAAAGGTTAGAATAGGTACTCTTTTGATAACCACTTTCCTTCTGCGGGCGCCGATAGTAAAAGTTGTTTATTTGCGAACAACAATGTTAGATCTTTTCTATGTACTCTAACCCTTTTTACTCGAGTTGAAAGCGTAAAGGGTTTGTTTGTACATGTTTGATATATTTTCTGACATTTTATTTTCCTCCTTGTTCTGCTACAAATAAAAAACATGGCGCTTTTAGGGTTCTGTATATCGATAAAACGGAATGCTTCAAATATGTTTATACTGTTAGTATTTTTTCAGTTCAATGTCTGCATTTGAAATAGTAAATTTATTCAATTGTTAAAAATAGAATAAACTATATTTTAAATGAAGGGTTTGTTATAAGAAATACAAAAATTTAAAGATTTCATACCTTTAAACAATAGGTACTCTGAAAAAAAAAGTAATTCAAGAATTAATTTCTCGTCCTGTTATAACATCTGAGTAAAAAATATTGAAATAAATGAAGGATATAGGTCACTTAGTTCACAAAACGACCTAAACTAAAACTCTTTTCTCCGTACAAATCAGCATAGGACGAAACCCTCTCTAAATAAAACTGTTTTGCGCTTCAACAATTTTTATTTATTAACTAGAAGCGTAGAATATTTCGCTTTAATGGTAACTAGTAGATTATTTTTTTAATTTAAATATGGCGACATAAATTGAGTATGCGCTAAAATATTAAATTTGACTACCAATCACATTATCGCTGAATGATAATTGAATATATAGGTGTATAATTACTTACGGCCTGATTCATTAATTAATATCAGTATCAGTAACGTGGAGGAAAAAATTACTTATATTGCGAATAAATTATTAATAATTTTATAGGTATTTTTAATGTACCAAATATCAATTTAAATCGGATATTAGTTACATGTTCGTTTGTATATTCATGATAGTAATATTATTATTTTTCTTACAGAAATTGTATACGTATTTTATTGGAAAGTTTGATTTACGTTACCTACGTTTTATGTTTTTATTTACTTTTATTTCCTTTATTCATTAATGTATCTAGTTTAAAACATATATTTTTTAAATATATATTCATAATGGTGACTCATTTGATAAATGGTGAAAAATAGGGCTGTTCTGTAGCTTTCTAAATTATATTATTTTGGACTCTACTTGAAAGAGACCGCCTCCAGCAAAAACAAATTTACTTTTTTTCTCTTCAATTGAAACACATAATGATGTCTATACTATTATACCGTGCAGTTAACACTTATCCTATATCATACAACATATCACACGTATGCATGTAAATAATACACACTTCATATATACCACCACCAACACTTACTTTTTCCAAAACGCAGCATCATCAAAAGACTACAACGATTATTCGTTAGCATAAAATACTTAACAACATGGATTTCCGCAGAGTAACGTCACAACAAAGTTCAGTTGATTTACTACGGAAAATGTGCAATGCAACCGCTCTTAAACTACAAAACGAGGTTAGTTTGGAGCGGGACAAATTTAATTATGGTTAACGTGGATGTAGAGACACAATCAATAGCTTGAGGAAAGAGTACGCAAACAAAAATGCATTTATGTTGTACTTGCTGTGCATGCAGTTTTAACCGCATTAATGAAAAACTAAATGAAAACCAGGCTTCGCTCGGGTGAAATGTGAATCATAATACACAGTCTTAAACTTCATGTAACGTCAAAACTGAATGAAATGAATACGGAAAAAAACATGATGACTTGTTGAATATGTTTGTTCTGACAGCTCAATCAATAAAGTCTCATTTAAACACTGAGAACACAGTGTTTTCACTGACAGGAGGGATACGTTCATAGACAACATGGCGGTACTGTGCCCGACCAGACGGAACTGTGCCTTCATCAATACGTGCAAATCGACCTTAACGAACTCAAGATAGTATCCTGTTCGTCAATACGGCGACTGTCATTTCCACCATTGGAATTTAAAAAAATACTCGATAATCCGAATTTTGTGGATATATGTATGTCGCCTCGATATTTTTTTATGTATTATTATTTAGGTTATGTTTCAATCAAGTCTACCGTACCCTACACCGAATTATTAATATAGATTTATCATGGCATATAACACACAAGCGATACATACCGATTGTATGGTTTTAGAACAATTAAAAACCTATCTTGCTAATGGTAAAAGAATAAACATATAAATACCTCAATTTTCAGCGTTGAAATACTTGGCAACCAGTTAGCCTATCGCACTTTACTCCAACGTTTCCTTACAGGCCCGTGACCACTACAAATAAATAAAATTCCGTATTATATACTTGATGAAATTTGAGATGAAATGAATCTCCATTTATTATGAGAGTAATTCCCAAACGTCAATATATTTAAAAATTTGCATTTGTTTACTCTTTTTTTATTCCCATCTTTTTATTATTTCAGCCAGTCCAAAATACTAAACTTCAATATTTTATACTTTCTTTGATGCTTAAAGGCAACAACTGACAGTAAGATATTCAATATAAATGTAGCAAAAACTTAACTTACTTGACTCCTTGCAGACCCGGGCATCCTGAATCCTCAATGACTGTAGTGCTTGCCGAGGGACATAAACTTCCTACGCATGTTATACCGGCTTTACAGTAAGAGTTTGCAAGAACTATTTAACCTTTTTTTTATAATATGGAAGTAGCATACAAGCATGTAGTCCACCTGATGGTAAGTGTGGTCACTGCCGTTTATAGACATCTGTAATTAACCCCAGATAAGTTAAGTTCACCACAGATGCTTTGCTAACCCTCAGGATTCCCCGAACAGGTATCTTCTTCATCGCACCCTTCAAACCAAAACACAGCAGCGCTTTACTCTGCTGTTATTGGGTAGAAATAGGTGTGACGGTGGTGCCTCTGGAATCGAACTAAAAGGGTTATTTCTACCTGCTGGTGTTTAGGCTGGTGTTTTTTAGAACGGATCACGCGAAAATGGAAAAGTGTAGTACCCTTTTTCCATCATCGCGTGGTCCATCCTACCCTCAACGACTTAATACTCATACTCAACCCTTATGTACATTAAATTACTAAATTGATAAAAATATTTATTTTTATAAAAATCTCTTTAGTACTTAAATATTGTATTGTAAACATATCCAATTAATAGTACATAAGTGTTGGCTACTGTATGCCTGACTATTTTAATTAGAATATCTTTGACATAGAATATGAATATATGTTATCGGTGACTTTTACTTAGATTACTTTAAGAGAAAAAAATCACACGATCCCCAACAGTTTAGGCAGCCCAAAGTAGTTCTTAGAGGTTCTTTAAAAAATGTACATGTATGTGTAATTTGGATGAAATAAATTATATATGGTATTAGTGTACTAAAGTTACATCCAAATCCAAATGACGAGATTTTGTAACAAACATTTATCCATCGAATCTCAAAAACTTTCGCCTATATTAATTAGTAAGACAAGATATTCAAAATCTTAGCCAGATTAATCGCATACCATTTTTTCCAACAAATGTTTGACGGGATTCTTAAATTGAGGTATAATTTTTCATTTATTGACCAAGTAAAATAAAATAAACACAAAAAGTTTTTAACTCAGAAACAATCAGAAAGTGAGCCGACGATCACACCCTTCCAAAAAAATGCAAGAACTGCTTCAGGTTAGAAATAGGTGTGACGGTGGTACCCCGGTGGAACCACACTCGTTTTACGTTGCATTGCATAGAAGTTACACTACAATTTCAAGTTTTCATCTCGTTATTCATATAGTTACGAAACTTCGGACCAAGTGATTGTTGCAAAGCTACGATTATGGATTGAAATTCTCTTAACCGTAACGACGACGTTGGAGTTTGAAGCGGTACAAATTTAATTACGGATAACGTGGACGCAGTTTAATCAATAGCTCTGGACTGGGTTCCTGTAGTTATAGTAAACTTCCTGAGTATTTAACTGCTCCTTCCGCTTAGTTTGGAACTATTTTTATACCTCAATACTGTAGCTACTAAACGAAAACTTGCATAATAATACCTGATTTGCGTGGTTTAAGATAAAGAGTCAGGTAGACTTTCGTGTGGTACGTTAAATAGATTTTTCTGGTTATTCGACAATTGTCGTTAAACCTTCTTGAACCTTATGAATGGGTTTAGATTAATAAGTTAACCAATAATCCACTAACTTACTTCAACAATGTGCCGTGATGCAGCATAATTGAGTATGCTCCAGATGAGAACTAGAAGACTTGTATAATAAAAACTATGCACATGGGGCTTGGACTATGATCCTCTACAGTGATAGAATAGGACATTTTTTATGTCACGCGTATTCCATCTGCATGCATGAATCAAATAGTTGTTATTAGGGAACTTTTCCTGTAACGCCTATTTTTACCCACAAATTCATCACTTGCTTACTAAAATTTCATAGGAATACACACAAGGGTAGAGAAAATACATTTTATTGTATAAAGGTGGCATGCGCGTGCAAGCGTGAGCATACATGATGGTAAAAGCGCATTTTCTTCGCACGTTAGCACGCATGACAGGAAATGTATCCATAAAACAATAAAATGCAAATGGTATGCATGCAGACTAGACCTGCACGAATCCATCTAAAAGGAAGAAGATCCTTAGTTCGAATTTCATACCACTAAGGTATTTTTGCTTTTAAATAATATAAACATTGTATAAAATGTACAGAATTCTTTATAACTGCAAGACAGAGGTTGGGCTCCAAGGCAGCACAAATTGAATTAGGGGCTAACATGAACGCAACGGTTGGATCGACCGACTACGCTATGTTCTAGTTTCATTAGTTATTTTAACCCTTTTTGTACTGCGAATATCGCTGGTTTTACTACAACAGAAAGGTTTATACAAATGAACATCAGTGAAAAAACAATCACAAAGTTTTTTTTTTTATAATAGGAATGAACGTCAGTAAAAAATATAATTATTCCTTTTTTTTATAATTGGAATGAACATCAGTGAAAAATAAAATTATTGCAAAGTTTATCTAACGAGTCAAATCACGAGAGTGTGCTTGATGTAACGATGATAAAACATAGCCTCAAAGTAAACAGATTCATGCTTTCATTACAAAGATTTGTAACATTTGGTAGAGAAACATTCTCTCGGTAAAACCTTAGTAATTAAAGTCACTTTGGATCCTGTAAATGGCACTCATACTGTTAAAAGTGAACAAGTTGAACGCAAAAGGCATGGCTTGTGAATAGAGGCAAGAACCCTTAAACTTTAGGTGTCTTTAATAACAAATGTAAATAGAACATAATTAATAATTTTAATGATTCTTACTTTACTGAAGAACTATATATATACCATAATATAAATGTGTAAAATCTATCTATCTATATATAACATAAATGTGTGCATTTTACTTACGATATAAGTGAAACTTAATAATTATTATTTCGCATATAAGCATAAGACTTATTACAAGCTACGAAGTAATATCGTTAGCGTAATTCAGAAAGGGGTGCAGCGCCATCTTGGTGTAGCACCGGCAACTGCTTTTTTACACATTCTTTCATCGTATTTCAAATCACACCGATTCTAAAGAAGGTTCATTTAATTAACATTGTAAAGGGGGAATACACTGTTCATCTAGTCTTCTAGAACTAAGAACTAGAGAGAACTCTAGAACTAAGTTAAAACAGAAATCAACGATAAAAGCTTTGCGCATTAGAGATATCCAAGTATCTTGATAATACATGATACGATGTAGTTAAACCATATTTAGAGCAAAGTTTAATGTATGTAATAATTGGTGATATTATTAATATTAAGATGAAAATTTTTATTTCTAATCAAAAATAGTTTACAGTGCTATCTTGAAACGAGAATCGTTATTTTTAACGCAAGGCAAACACAAATTGTACAACGCGATATAAGTCAGACTTCAGCTAGATCCGGTTAAGATTGTATTTATAAATGGCATTCTTTCTAAAAGAAACAGGCGTGTTTGAGAAACAAGTCTGAGGCAAAATGCCCGCGGCCTATAAATGGAGCCGAGAGCCTTGTTAGACCGCTCCACATATCTTAAATACCAGTATGAATGATATCTCATTTACGCGTTTCCCCACCTTCATTTCATACCCAACGTAATTATTATATGCTCAGAATGTAGCAATCAAGCTGTAATAATTAGGAGGTAGGTTATTAATTTCTTTACCAGTTTTAGTACATCGGTCATTTTAGGCTCATCTTTTTGACATATTCACATGACATTGAGGCTCTCTATTAGATTGTTTTTATGTATGATACGTCATATGTTAGCTAAGTACCTACACAGTACTAAAGACAGCGGTCATGTTGGAAACAGTTACTTAGTGATCCAGTGAAATATATTGTGTTGAGCGCCAGCTTCGGGACTATGTATTAAACAGTATTTTTTTTTTTACTTTTCGTAGCATAGAATTCGGTTGTATTTAAAAAATGTTTAGTGAAAGTAAATGGCAATTAAGCTAGTCTACATGATGGTAAATGTTTATCAGGTTTATGATCGTCTATTAATATTAAGTAAGTTAGTAAATCTGATTCTGAGATATAAATTTGAAGTTGGTAGAACTCTTTGTGGTTCGACTCCGCAAGCACCACCGCCATACCTATTCCTGCCTAATAACAGCAGTGTTATACGCTGTTGTGTTCTGGTCAGAAGGGTGTGGCACGCGAGTTATACTTTTCCGAGGCATTTCATCTTAGTCCTCAAGGGTAGCAACGCATCTATGGCTAACCTTAGGTGAGACTTTGATCTTACCTATGGTTGATAACAGATGTCCATGGGCGGCAGTAGCCACTTACCATCAGGTGGGCTGCATGCTCGTTTGCTTCCATAATATAAAAAAGGTGCATTGCTACCGCTGAAGAGAATTTCCAATTCCTCATTTGTGTCTCTTACGTACCCTTCAATCCAAAACACAGCAGAACTAATCACGGCCGCTGCTATTAGATATAGACTTTGTATGTATTTGATATTGTTAGATAATATTTTGTTGAAAAGATAATTTTTTATATATAATTTAAAAAAAAAATGTTTATTTTCAGGTACGAGTACTAACAACGATTTTGTCTTGTATTAATCTGTTGTACTTCGAAAGGTAAGTAAAATTATTTAATACTACAAAACTGGTTTCAATGTACAATGAATGTAAAGTAACATTATTATAAATATTATAAATAAAATAAACTAAATATATGTTGTAATACTAACTTACAACTTATAACTATAGGTTAAAATAGGGTATTTGTACCCAACAAAGACGTAGGGATATGTGGAAGGGTTGTGGTCACGTCTAGACATCAAAAAACGTATTCACCAAGTTAATTGGCTACATACCAGGCACACCCTCTCAGGTAATGGAACTTTTTGCGGGAAAGGAGTAACAATGTGTTAAATTAAACGTCTAAATGAAATGTGGAGATCAGCAATTTTCTTAGGGTTTTATACTGTGTGTAACCCTTTTTAGGGTTTCGTAACCGAATCGCAGAACTGAAACTATTATAATTGGAAACTATAGGTGATAAATAACTACATCTACTTATATTGCCAATATATTCGTCTATATACATCTAGTTCTCTCCTAGATAAAACAAAGGTAATGTATAAACTCTTATAATGACTCAAGGACAATAAAATTGGAACTTAAATCGTTACTATAAAACATAAAAAACGCTTTCCACACTCATAGCCCCACAGTAGGATTTTCTCCTGTGTCGTGGGTGCCATGGACACACAAAGACAAATACACAAA
>MOOZ01000899.1:1681036-1705640 GCA_002930495.1 Cecropterus lyciades | reverse complement strand
GCTAAACATTTTTTTTATGCATGCAGCCCACCTGATGGTAAGTGGTTACTGCCGCCCATGGACATCAGTAAGCAACTTCATATAGAACAGAGGTTCGATCAGAACTTGATTACAGATACGTAGCTAATCCCAAAGAATATGGTCGTCTCTTATATAAGTGAGCCGGCAATAACACCCTTCCAACGGAACGTAAGAACTGCTACACGCTGGAAATAGGTAATAAAGGCAGGTGACAGGCAGGTATATAAAATTGGAATATTTAGTAAGCGAGTCGGATATTGTTTACGAAATTGTTTTCGTTTCATCTCAGATAATATTTATTAACATATATAGCTCGCGTGGTATCGTAAATAACTTACAGCTCATGAATATATTAACGTCGGCATCACAACCAAAAGTCAATACGGGATTATGTAAAACGCACACGTTTGCGATGCTAATACAATTTAACTTGATGTGTAAACCGACGGAGGTATTGTGGTACGGCTAACTAATTCCAACTCAACGTTGGATTCACAAACAATCGCCACGGATAAGTATGAAGTATAATCACTGGTGTATATCCATATGTTTATCGAATATATATAACCAGATGGTACCCAATTTGCCAGGTTTATCGAATATGTATAGGTGTGTCGACCGGTTAAATACCACCGCACACCTATTTCTAGCGTGAAGTGGTGCTTGTGTTTCGTCACGCTTCCAGGTGTGGTTACCAGCTCGCTTTTATATGAAGCGACCATTGTAGTACTCTGAAGTAGCAACGAATCTGTTGTTTAACGAATTGTCTTTGGATAGAACTCTTGTTGAGGAAAGTTCGTGATCGGCAGTGACCACTTACCATCAGGTGGACTGCATCCTCCTTTACTACTTTCTCATAAAACAAGTGAAAAATCATAATAAAACCCCGAGTTTAAAATAAATCTACTGGCAAAACTTTACTTCAGATTCTACGCGATAAGTCCGACTAGCACTCTAATTCTACGGAGATACATTAATGTTATAACGAGTGATTCCTCGTTGCTATCTAAGAGAGTTCGTGATTAATGCAAGTAGTTCAGTTTTAATTTTCTCATTTGACTCGTAAAGTAGTTATAGGCAAGTTAGACGATATCGCGGGGGAAAATTTTGCAAATATATTATCACAGAAGTGATATTACAGAGTTCCCGTGCATCGCTAACTTAGGGAAGCATATTGCTAAAGTTTTCATTTTTCTCTAACCCAGTTGTGATCTCCGAGTAGGGAGGAGGGGCGATGTCAACTTTCCAGTATTAAAGAATGTTACGACCGTTAAAAGTTGTGGAATGCGAATTTTCGTGATGGAAAAATTGCCCGTTAAAATTAAGTTCCAAGTGTAATATTTTCGAAAAGCAGTGGAGTAGAAAAATGAATTTTAGAGACATATTATGTTTTATGTTGAAAATTATTGCCTTTGAGCAGAAATTTGTTTTATTAAATTCTATTACATTCAAACCGGATATATCTGTTAGTCAATTCCTCGCAGTAGATTATCCTGTGTCGTGGAAGCCAAGGACAATGAAAAGTACGTAAACACCTAGGACCAGATCAAGACATTTAGCTATGTGATTGTTACTGGGCTTTATAATCGAAAGGTCCAAGGTTCGAGTCTCAGGCATGCATTTCAAAATTTTGATTTACGTGCGTAATAGAAATCAATTATCACTCACTGTAACGGTGAAGGAAAACATCGGAAACTTGAAAATTCTTCAAAATTAAGATCAGAGTCTAAGGAACACCTCAGATAAATTTACCACTCTTCTGTTATTAGGTAGAAATAGGTTTGGTGTTGGTGCTTCCGGCGTCGACCCATATATAGTTGTACCACCTTAAATGTGTATAAAGTCAATTCACATGTAGCCAGCACCGAATACTATGGCCTGAACTTCTCTACGACGTGCGTAGCAGGGGATTGAAATCGAAATATTTCTGCGTGCGTATAAGCTTCGGTAGCTACTTAATATTAGGCCTCGACATTAATTCTCCACGCCTTATCTTAATGTTACACGTAGGAAATAAAATCCCTATACGTTTAAAAAGATCTCCATAAATTTAAAACGACATGACAATTAAACTTCTTAACAAAGATCATTATTGTACAATGATATATTAAACCTCGTATAAATATATGATTTCTTTTGGTGAATCCATTAAACAAATCTACCACAGCTATTCATATTTTTATATTTTGTAGCCTACATGACAATTCAATTCACAAGAAGATAACTTCAAAGTAATTGTTATTTCGTGCATCGCTGATATTTTTACTGGCGTAGAAAAGCATTTCAGAAGTTGCTCGAGCAACTTTGCATGGTCGTCCCAGTTACGACGTCCCAATACTCTAGAAAAGTTACCAACTAAACCAAACCGTAAATACGGAACGCAAAATAATGCGCTGTTTTTTTTTCAACAAGCTTCGCGAGCGACTCTGCTCGTTTGCAACATCGCGCAAAATTTTTTGATTTTTATGTAAATTTTCATAAGGCATTATTTGTGTATAAAGTATGGTAATAAAGGCGGTATCATCAACAACAACATCAACTCAAAATAAGAGTAAAGTCATATTTAAGATCTGTTATAGCATGCATGCGAATGTTTGTGTGCATTATGATAATTTTTTTCAAGTTATACTTTTCTGTTTAATAGAACATATTTTTTTTAGAGTGCGACGACATTGCGAGCGCCGAAGAAACACATAATTTATTTGTAGCATTTACTTTCGTTTATTGGTATTTCGCCATGTTTTATATTATTTAAACTCATAAAATATTTCATTAATAACGTCAAAAAAGTCCAACGTTACATTACGTTCATATTTATGTATGAGTTATTGCACTTTATTACAAGCTAGACGAAAGTGTACATAAATCTTTTGAAATAAAATTATTTGAAATTAAACACAAACACTACTAATCTAAATTCAATTTACACTATTATTCTACTTTACTACACACTAAATCTTAGTGAACATTCACACTTAGAAATCGAATTATGTTGAAATTACGGACAAACACTTCAATTTTATGCTTGTATAGATATACTTAGCTTTTATGTCGTGAAT
This sequence comes from Cecropterus lyciades, assembly GCA_002930495.1. Lineage (NCBI taxonomy): Eukaryota > Metazoa > Arthropoda > Insecta > Lepidoptera > Hesperiidae > Cecropterus > Cecropterus lyciades. The sequence goes on along the minus strand of MOOZ01000899.1, from coordinate 1,702,560 downwards.
ACCATTAGCGCAGCACATCTGCTGTTATTTACGTCTAGAGCACAGTAAGTGTGAGTACATCACAGTAAGCGCGTTCAAGTCATAAAGCGCGCTCATATCTGTTGCATACAAAATTATGGCATTTTTATGCGCTGGCATCTAGAATACGAGCGCCACCTCGTAAACCGGTCGCTGGCAAATTCAATTCAATATACATAGTGCCTTTTACTACATCAGTCTGCATAAGTAAGCCGTAATATTACAGCAGCGTCAGTTTACCTAGCTGCATTAGATATTTTATCGAATTACGTTCGAAGTAGCGCAAGGATGGCTCCTGCCGTACCCCACTTGTGTTGCTTAAGCCACAATATTATAAGTACTGGCGAAAGAGGAATATAAATTATACAGGATAAAATATTAAAAATGAACTTAGAATTTATAATTTTACTTAAGGATGTCAAAAATTCCTAATTATTGTAATCTGAATTGTTTTTTATATATGAAATAATTATTATTCTAGTACAAAACATATTTGCTACAAAGACACGTTTTAAATATTTTAACATAATATATATCTACTCATATGTGTAAGTATTAACATAATTATTTTCATTTTTAATGCGTCTACACTAGGATTTTCTCCTGTGTCGTGGGTACCATGGTCACACAAAGACGAATAAACAAACACTAAGACCCAGAACGGAATCTAAACTCATCATTTAGATGTACCAGACATCTAAATAATGAATTTAGATTCGCCTGGCCGGGGATTCAAATATGTATCGTAAATATAAACAATATTTGATTGATTATTTATTAAAACCTAGTACTTAAGATTGATCATACATTCATGTAAGAATTGAAATGAACGATAATAAATACATTCGATAATTGGCTAATTCCTCTTCTCCTTGAATACGCCTCTGAACCTCAATTTTGGAGTGGATTATGTCGAATAAATAATACTTACGATAACAAAATATAATAATTTTCTTGAAAGTAAAAATGTGAGGTAGAAAAAATATATCATTTTGAAATTATTGTACGTAGATGTAAGAAGATGGAAAATATTTATTAATAGATTTAAAAAAAAAGGAGTATGAGATTATAATAAGAATAAAATTTTGAATGTATTTTCAGCTTTTCTTGTATTCGTATCTATACATATCTTACTAATATTATGAATGCGAAAGTTTGTGAGTCGAGTTGATGGTAGGATTTCGCTGAAATTTGGTAAACAGTTAGTTTATGACCTAGATTGACACGTAGGATACTCATTACCGTAGTAAACGTAAACGAAACGGGCGGAACCGCGAAAATATACTAGTTATGTGTCTGATTAAGGTTATTCTTTTTTAACCCTATAGATTCCCCACTTCTGAATTGATCTGTAAGAAAACTTTCCAGTGGTATATACCACTCTAAAATTACATAGCTCATTGCCATTTTCTTTAGCTTAAATGGAAGAAAAAACGATGTCGCTCCAGTACGTTTCAATAAAACTGAACTAGCTCAAAGAAAATATTCTTACAGCGATAATCTACAAACAATATAAATAAAAATCTTACCATTTATAATTTAAAACTGTATAACTGCAAAAGGGTTTCATCGGATTGGTTGTATTCACTAAGTTGTAATGATATAGAAGAGCTTTTAAAGTATATAAACATTTGTATCGCACACACATACACGCAAACACACACATGCACACACACACGAGCCTGCACATAAAAATACACACGCACACACACGCACTTGCACATACACAGACATACACAAACATTTGCAAACACCCTTGTATTCGTACACACTCATTAATTATATTTATGAGGTACTATTAAGAATATTTATAAGGTATTATAAAATAATAAAGGAAGAGCGATATCACCTGCCACAAACGCTAAATTTTATGTTTAAAAAAACGCTAAATTTTATGGTGGTCTCAACCACGGTTTATTTGTAATGATACCTTATGTCATAATTAAAGATGTTTTGATTTGATTTTGAGTTATGCATAATTATTCATTTTATTTTAACTTTGAAAATGAATATTAATTACCTATAACACGCGTTTCAATACTCGCGGAGTAAAAACGCATCATTTACCTGCAGTATTATGATCTTATTTATATTTTCTTTTCAGGTTTGATTTTTAAACAACCATTATAAAATCATACCTTAAATACAAAAGCAGAAAGTTCAGGGAGTAGCAGTGACTATCTTGAACCTAGGACTGTATGTATGTATGACTATATTTCTGAATCAATCTTAGGTGTTTTTTGGGTCAATATATTTCTCGCAGGAAATTATTTCATTCATTCTAAGAGCGAAAAAAACTTTCATAACCATCCTGAAATTTTAATGTACAATGCCTCGCAGCTACCAAAAGTATCTACGAACTTTAAACATCTTTTCAACGTTATTAGGTTTGCCTAAGCGATGAAAGTTTTTGATTTTTTCCATGGCGTCATTTTACAATGTGTCCTCAAAGTTACTTGGAGTTCAAGTTTTGTCAGACAATGCATATTTAGGAAAAAAAATATAGTTTGCAATTTTGGAACAGGACATCAGAAGTCACTCGGTATTAAAATTTTATTTGACACATTTATTATACAAATTTCGTCATCTGAGAAACCTATAAAATTATATCGATTTACAATTAGACGGACTTCAATCGAAATGCGCTGAAAAAAATATTGAAAACATAGCCGTTACTTGATTTTTTTACAATCGACAAATAAAATATAATAATGAACATACCATAAAATCCAAAGTTTATACTTGGTTTAAGTAATTGTACATGTTGAAAAAAATCTAGTCATCCAGGTATTTTTATTACATACTTAATTATTTAAATTTACCTAATTTTTCACGTCGAGATATCACACTAGCAACATACTCGTAGAAGATGTCAACTAAAACGAATGTACTAGCCAGAACTAATGTGTAACCATTCGTCATTGTCTTTGTAATGTAATGTAAAAACATGAGTTACGTTTATTATGCCATGTTACTGTAATACGGGGCGTTTTATGTTATTTTAGCGTTTTCTAATATAATTGTCCTGAACAAAAACTGTTTTCAAAGAAAAGGTAGACATTTTGTGGGCGGCATTTTTGAGAGGCACAAAACGAATCTTAAACGCGTAGGCAGATATAATTTAATGTAGATAGGGATGATATAAAGATCTACCTATTTCACAGAAATCTGTCAGAATCATTGTGTAGGCTATTAAAAGTTTATATTAAAAATCTACCATATATTGTTATATTTTTTAAGAACATTTTAAACAGATTAGACGTTGTACGTGTTAAAACTTTATTTAACTATTCAATGTACCGACATATCTTTGTATAGCCAATGAAAGTCTATTACGAGAATCAGTTGCTAAGTTAGAAACTTGTCTACGAATACATATTACACTTATACTGGCCATCGGGGTCATAAATGGGGAACCGCAAAATGGTTCAAAGCGGCGTATGTATTAAAGGGGTCTTTTTCTTGAGATCTCGAAACTGAAATCCACGCAAAAGTATATCAGTAACAGAATGGCATCCAGTTCAAAATAGAATGCCATGAGCCTAAAAAAGAGGAAGGTCTATGTTCAACAGTTACTCATTTCAAGATGGAAGGAGCGATTGCCCTTACTAGGTCAGGAGCCGGTCGAGTTCGTCCATCCGGTCTAAGAAGTTGTGATAGTCGTGCGTGATAGTTTTCTGATGCTACAAGCACGTCAGACGCGGTCATGTTTTACATAAGTGACTGTTACAGACTTAATTTAAAGTGCATATTCAGGCTATCATTACACTTTGATTTAGCTATTTGGGCAGGTTAACATGTCCAACAAAGACCTAATTCCAGATCATAATCAACATGCTTGCCTGACTTGAGATTGAACTCGAAACCTACAAGTATAACTTGTATCTACGCCACTCAGTTATTGTTACACGTAGCTTCATTCTCATAAAATGTTATCATCAAAAGTACACACTTACAATTGAATGTGCCTTTCTAAGCGCCTTGTTCTACTAGACGCTCGGACTTGGAGCACACTTAAGGATATTAGTGAAAATTACTTCAAATACTGCATTGCAGCATCTCGGGAGGCATGTAACTGTAATTAGTAAAGCGTTTTAGTGCTCTACACCGAGGAAATTCCGAATATTACGCGTCTAAGTTTTATTTCATTAGGAGTAAATTTGCAACCTCCGCGCGTTCAAGTAATCGCTTGTATTTTACACCGTTTTAGTGTTCCGCACCAAATTTAAGAATACATTCAACGCAATATTCCGATGGCGACTACACTTTTTTGTGAAAAATATAGGTCATTTGTGTAACCATATCGTTGAAGATAGTGGTGTAATGTTAGGAATATAAAAAGTATGAATTTGATATAGCAAATTGAAGGAGTAGTTAGAAACTGAAAAAATCTTAAATTATCACTTTCACAATCAATATTAACTTCATTGTGATTATGAGCGTCATGATTGATAGAGACTGATAAAACAGTAGGTTTATAAACCTACTTGCATTTAGGAAACAAAATAATTTCGGGTAAGAAAACGTACTTAAGAAAGCAATAAAAAAGAACGGAAGTGGCAGCAAGCCGGAACATGGCAGATAATTTGTTTTATCTCCGGAAATTGATATATTATAGTATTATTATACTTCTATTTATATTAAAAAAAAATGTTATGTAATGTGCTTACGCTTACGCTTTCTACACTCACAGCCCCACAGTAGGATTTTCTCCTGTATCGTGGGTGCCATGGACACAAAAAGACGAATACACAAACACCCAGACCCAGAACAGAAACCTAAACTCATCATTCAAATTTCTGTCTGACCGGGGATCGAACCCGGGACCCACTGCGTGTCAGACCGGTATGGCGACCGCTCCGCCACGCGGGTCGTCTCGCGTTCGATATGAGTGAATGTGAGTTTTAAGATACAATATTTCTCATTAATATATACTTATCTTTTACTATAATTTCTATAACATAGGTGAAACGTGTACGTAAAAGTATTTCCACGAGCCGGATTTGCACTTGGCCGGTTTTTAATCTCTAGTTACGTTACGTAAGCTAATTTTAGTTTGTAACTTCGTGTTCTAATAAAGTGAAATTTAAACTACGTTAAAATTTAATTTTATTTACGAAGAAGTTGCAAGTTTACGGTGCGCAACTCTTAGAATATAATTTTCATTTAAAAATCTAAGTTGTATGCTTAATCAATGTAAAAAAAACCTTTATATTTTGTCAAACTACAATTATGCAGCTTTGCTCGATTTAGATAAATATTATGAATAAGCCAGAGTTAATTCATATGAAACCAATCATCGAAGTAAAAATCTTATTTATTACCGATTGAGAAATCGGTCTACCGTAAACAAAAGGAAATTATTTAAGAAAACAAATACGTTATGATTTTTTAAACAATATAAAATAATTGTTGTGCATCCATTCACAATGACTTTCTGACGAGAGGCTTTGCGGAAACAAATTACAAAGCGTCAGTAATTTGTTGTAATCAGCGTTCGAATCGGGAATTTAATCAAAGGGAATCATTGATTGTTCTGGCCAATTGTGCGTGATTACAGTCAACGTGCTGCATGTATATATAATGTATCTTTGTCACAACATACGTCGATAGGGTTTGCAGTGAGTATATATTATCTATTAACACAGGAAGATTTTTCTATAATACGTTTGATGTCATATGAACGCGCATTATAATAAATGAAAGTCTTTATATGTATATATAGATTCTTCATTTTGATAAATGACCTTTTTCCTGTCACGCGGGTTTCAGCTCACAAGTTTGTCTCACGCGGACACTTAAATTACTATACAGTTTCTTTGTGACCCGCGTGCTTATGTTTCGCATGAAGGGAAAAGTACCTACTCATGTACTGAAACAAGTGTAATGCCTAACACGCGTGCGCGTGGAATGCGCGTGTGTGCATTATCACGCGTGATAGTAAAACAGCAAGAAAATCAGAAAATAAATGGCTCTATTATGAAAAGTCAGTTAATATACTTATGCAGTACGTCAATTTGTAGTTTTAAATTACCCCTTGCACCCTTAATACATTTTATAATATCAAATTACTCAAACCAGAAGGAATTAATACTATTCTTGATTTATATAAAACATCCGAGATAAATGTCCATGATATATCAAAAACAAAATGACCTCGGCAGGAACTAAGATAATCACACGAAATATTTATCAACAATAGACAGAAAAACTGTAGTTTGGCCTAGTTTAAAACTACAAGTGGGAAGTAGTAGTGACGTCACGCCAAAGATATTATAGCAACATTTTCTCATTAAGGTCCGAAACAGCTATTAAAAGGCTATTAGCTGCTAAGAATACTAGCATTTTTAGAATGCTGTAAAAGTAAACGCGAAAGTATATTATAGGGTACATTAAAAGCGAATTAAGTAAAAAAGTTCACAGTAATTTGTAAGTGCTTTACGATTGTGATATCTTTTTGTTATTTCTTTAATTGCTATTGACCTACTTTATATTTAGCATAATTCATAACTTTACAGAAATTCAATATAATGAAATAGTTTGTTTTCTTCTTGAAAATATTCTATTACCATTACATAAAATACACTTTTGGTATACATCGGTATTGCCTCATAATGCATTTTTTGCTAGCAAGTAAGTGTTCCCTGATAACATTATCCATTTTACCTCAATTTTATGATTTTATTTAGAACAAGGAATATTTACCCAAGGTAAAAAGGATGCTATATTAGAAAACAAAAAATAAAAAAGCAGTAAGTATCCACTTAAAGCCTTAAACTCGTAGTAGGTTTCCCGGTGTGTTATGAGCACCGTGGATACAAACAAAAGAGAAGACTAACTACATAACTATATACCCTAAACCAGATTGTTACACCAGTAATAAGACATGTGGATCAGCAACATTTTAAACAAATTTTGATTTAATTTTGCTTATTCATTAACAACTAAAAGTGAATAGTACATTATGATTATAATCTATGTATTTATTCGTGATGCGAAAACTTCTGATCTTTTTATACGCATACTAGCTGACCCGGCAAACGTTGTTTTGCCATATAAATGATTAAATTACTAAAATAACTATTAAAAATAGGGGTTGGTGATAAAAGGGTTAAAATTTAGGGTTGTATGTATTTTTAATGCCACACTATTGAAAAATAAAACACAAATATTTTGTCCAAAAATTAAAAAAAATAATGTTAAGGGTGAACAAGCCTTATCACTTAGGGGTATGAAAAATAGATAGTAGCCGATTCTCAGACCTACTGTAATGCATACAAAATTTGGTAAAAATCGGTAAAGCCGTTTCAGAGGAGTAAGATAACTAACATTGTGGCATGAAAATTTTATATATAAGATATTGTACTCACGGAAAAGTGATAAGTGATATTTGCGAAGTCAAAGTTAATGTACAGAAGGAGTGCGGTAAGAATATAATATATTTTTATATGATAAGTGTTATAAATTTACTATATTAAACGAAATAATATATAAATTATTTACATTACTCACGATGGACAATACGTAATTAAAAACAAATACAGATGTCTATGTAAAAATATGCGTTATTGCTTGCGCGCTTGCTAAACCTAATTTAGACAATTCATAATGGGTGTTTTACAAGGTATTCGAAAATAATTCACAGGCATATATACATACATATACCTACGTACATATATATATATATATAAGCGTAGTAGATAAATCTGTTTTCGAATTATATATGATATCAAAAATAAAAATATACCTAATCCGTTGAAATCGAGCACTATTCAAATTATATTTCAATGAATATGTTTAGTGGAGATTTTGTTTGGGTATAATTACGGTTGAATTTCGACCACTACGACGGGCAACTAATAATTGTGAATAATAAATTTCTACAACATCCTATTACATTTTCCACTTCGTCGCGTAATTTATTTAACGAGGATGTAAAGATAAATTTCCTTCATGTCATTTAAATAGGATATAAGTCAGGAAAACTTCAGGTGAGGAGGAAAAACAAATTATCCGCCATATTCCGGCTTCCTGCCACTTCTGTTCTTTTTTATTGCTTTCTTAAGTACGTTTTCTTATCCGAATTTACCTTCTTAATTGTAATCTACCGCTAAACGGAAGCTGTTTAAAAATTCACTAGAACCATTATTTTCCTCTAGTAAGATGGTTCGTTGCGGTGAAATATTAATTATTTATTATCCATCTGGAGGGGAGCCTGATTTTCAAAGAGTTGTTAACGACTTAAAAACAAAGCGGAGCATTCTTTCTTTTTGCCTTTTTACTATGAAAATTTGTTCTCCGTTTCTGCCTCCTCTTTTGCATAGAACCAACTTTACTGCATTAACAATACAAACGAACACATGTTATGGTTATATTTATAAATTTTTATTTGGAAAATGTATAATTCTTTCGGTTTTTCAATTTACACGGAATCGCATACATATGTAGGAGAATTACTCATAATTTTTGAGGAAAATAAATAAACAGGCATACACCATGCCATTTTGATTGTTGAATTATTCATGATGTCTCACACAAGCCCACCTGCGCGTGGGTTCGGGACGAACTCTCCAAATACAACTCGTATCATTGCTTGGGGGAACGTAACAAAATGGGCAAGCGAACCACCTCGCTTAAGGGTACAAATAAAAAAATATCCAAACTTATTACCGTGCCTACTCAAAAGCACTTAACAGAGTCATTACGAAAACGAGGGTGACTTTTATTTACAAATATTATGAAATCTACATATTTCAAAAAACACTGGTGATATACAAATTGTTTATGTTTAACCAATACATATTTAAAACATATTCTGACGTAACAACAAACAACAATATAAGAATGTCATTAAAATGGCAACAGTGTACAATCTTTTGCCTTCTGCCGAAGATTTTTACGCTATCTTACAAGAACGTGCAGACTTGAGCGAGAGGCGCCGTCACAAGCGATTTCTCGCAGATTTATTATTGCAGCGCATGACGCGAGGATATTTGATCAGGAAACACGTAGCGTGGCTGTCGAAGAACGCGACTACTATACAATGTGCCTTTAGAATTCATAGAGCACGAAAAGCCTATCGGGCTGCTCTGAGACGTGCTGTGCGGAATAAACATAATAAACACTATGCCCGGGCTGCGAGACGGATTCAAGTAACAAATTATGTTATTGAAACGAAATAGATGTTTAACAATGTAGCATACGGATGTTCTGTGTATGTAATGTTAAGTGACCACTGCGTCCATTGATGTAAAAATATTACAAAAAGTAAAACGGTAGAACGTGTGTTGTACGACTGGTACCACACTTACTTCTAGCGAGAAACAGTTCTTGCGTTTCAGTGGAATGGTGTGGTTGCGGGCTCACTTTCATATGATGTAATTAACTTAGTCTTTGGGGGTTTACTTTTAACGTATCTTTGGCCGACCTAAAATTTTTATCATATCTGGGGTTAGTCGTAGCGGTCTATGGGCGCAGTTACCAATTATCTTCAGTAGCAAAGGGAAGGTTTGCTACTTCTGTAATAAAAAAAATCGATCGCAAGTGCATTGTTATTCCGGCTATATTATTCCGTCAGAGATAGATTATATACATACATCACCCTTTTCTAATCAGGACATATTTGGCCATGGAAACAATGCGAAATTTAAGATAGAACAGTTGATGATGTTGAACCGTTGCATCCACACCATGAAATATTCAGCAGAATATTAGCTTTTGATGATCCAGACGTTGGATATGGATATTTAAAACAGCACAGTCGTAGTAAGTAAGGTACTTTGTGATGTGTCTGAGATTTGGTACGAATATTTCAGGCTCTTTGGCGTGGACATTACTCGAGGCGCATAAAGTTCTGTTATCGCTCATATCGCAAGTGGCTGGCCGTTATCAAAGAGCGCGGTGAAAGGCGAGCGGCGGAAGCTGCTGAATTCGGAATCAGAAGCCGTGCTGATGACTTAAGAATCTTAGAAGAGGAGGCTCGAAAATGGCTTGCGTTTGTGGTATTTAAACTACACCATCTACTACGAACATATGTATGTGCTGGCGTTTATTCAGAACCCGCGACAAACGAACTGTCGGAGTTTGAGAAACTTCTTAAATCGATCCATTATACGGAGTACATGAAACGCTTAAAACGAAAATACGAGGAGTTTGTCAGGAAGTACCGCCCAAGATTTTCTAATAAGCGACTGTTTCCAATAATTGGAGATGGTGCCGACTATTGGTACTTATCGCTACCCGAAATGTATGAGTTGACATTACCAGTCCCGAAAGAAACTAACACTCGGCAGATAGCAACGCATCATGGTCCTCAGCACAAGCAACCATTTCTGTGGAGGAAGGTCAACGCACCAAAGGAAGGCAGAGGGCCCTTTACGTTACCAAGATCACCTACTCCATCAACACCACCGCCACCGGCGCCGACACCAAATATTGCTAGTACCCGTCCACAAAAGGACCCAAGATTCCATCTTTACGTAAAACATTACACACCACAACCCGATCTCTTCGATTACGTCGACTATCACATCAATGTCCTTTTATCAAGGAAATGTTCAATCGAGAATATAAACTCCGAATAAGAATGTTTGTAATATTTCGTCGCCGAAGTTGTAAATCTCGAAATCCTTATTCATTTTCCATTGATAGCTCAACAATGGATTGTTTGCAAACACTTGGTTAAAAACATGTTTGGTATATTTTTTTCTTTTTCTTGTTCGGAAATCCGTAATCAGGCTGCTGAGTTTGGAAGGGTCGTCCGGATGTTGCGAGCCGCGAGCCTTTTGTTGTTTCGCTTTTATTGTTGTGAATTTTACACTTGTAATTTATTTGAGGAAACGCCTTGGTGAGAAAGAAATTACATTAAACTCTCCAAGGTAAATGTGTTTAGTAAATTAACATCTCCCGTAATATATAGGCTTTAATTTAGAACAGTGTCTCTGATATCATCCTGTTGTTCTTTTAGCCAATGATTGTATAGTTTTCAATATTATAAAACTATACATAGTTCGTAATATTTTAACGACCCGCGTGGCTGAGCAGTCACCCTATCAGACTCAGACGCTGTGGGGTTTGGCGTTGACCCCGTCCAGGCCGATATCTAAATTATGAATTAAGATTTCTGTTCTGGACCTGATTGTGTGTATGTGTATCCATGGCCCCCAACTGCTTATAAATGTTTTGATATATTTTTCATGTTAATATACGATTAATTTAATGCTGTTTTTTTTTTCTTTTCAGTTAATAATTCGAAGCAGGCGGATTTTTTTTAATAACATACTTAATTTCTACGAAGTGTATTTTTGTAACGTACTATTTACTACCGGGATTTCGATATTCATATTATTATTATAAAAAGTTTCGTTAACCTTGTTACCTATTTGCAGGCACCATTCAAAATTAAATAGCCTTTGTTTCTTTGACAATGAAAGTGAATCAAATGACACCTATAATGTCGTAATACCGTTTCGGCCGTAGAGCATGCCAATGAAATGAACATGCGTAAACTAGAAAAACATGACCCTCCTTCTGAATCAGTCAGGTAAAAAGTCCATAAAAAAGAAATAAATTACATGTAGGACTTCTTGTATATTACGTAAAATAGCTACACATACAAAAATATCTAAACATGAAAGACTTATAACTTTTATTTGGCCGCAATTTACCTTGATAAATACTTTTTCTTGGAATTTCTCAAGTTATCATTTCTTAGATTTGAAATCTTCTCTAGAACACGCATTTGGCCTCCACTTAATTCGAAGAAAAGTTTAAGTTCATTAAGCAGTGCTTGTAAATAATATCATATTATTTATATATATTTTTCTTTGCGTGGTGATTGATGACTATAGGACACAAATTATGTAGAAGCTGAATTCATTGGTATAATAATATAAAGTAAAAAGGAAAATTTACACAGTATGCAAATAAACATAACATTGTTTGCTAAACAAATCAGCAACAACTCATTTATCACAGAAACAAATTTAGTGTCGCTATACGCGCTTTCAAATATGTCTAACACCACACGTCTTGGAACTCATTTGTCTAACAATGCCCGTTTGACTCGGCAAATTTATTAGGGTCAGAATAATTCAGGTTGTGGGTTTCTGAACCGACTCCTTATTGCACAAGCCGTCTTAGGCGGGGGTAACCATTTGTTAGACGTATAATGGTTGACCCACTTTACTTATGCGCCACGAAGTTGCCAGAATAGGGTGTGATTTGTGGAGCCGCATTTAGACAATTATTTGGACCCTCACGGTCTATCCAAATTCACTCCAAATTCAATGTTCAAGACAAAGATTGAAAACGAACCAGTGTCCTACGACCCGAGAGGTATCTTCACCTCACCTTTTTTCAGCTGGCTTACTCTTCAAGGGACCATCTTTATCCTTAGGAGTGACAATGCATCTGTAATTGACTAGTACAACGTGTTGTACAAGTCAGTCAGTGAGTCGTGGTCGAAGATCCTCATAAGAAGCAGTGACCACTTACCATCAGGTGAACTGCAGGCTCGATTATTAGTTCAATCTTGTAAAACAAAAACTACGAAATCCATTCATTTTAGTTCAAGGTCGTCAATAAACCATGAAACGGTACGATTTCTCTCTATTCCGATTTCAGTTTTGTGAATTTGTGCGTCAACTGAAACTGTCAGACTCGCCGGCTCTGAGGGTGTTTGGCATATGAATAATGTATGGGGTAAATTTGCAAGTGTTTCAATTTACACCCGCCGCCACTCTGTGCCGTTGATACGCACCCGAGAGCTGTTGAAGTGAAAAAAGAAAACAACGAGTAGGGGCACACAAATGAGGACAACGGAGGCGTTCGTATTAGCACGTAGTTAGAGTCCTGTATATATTCGTATCGAAGTTATACTTATCTTGGCGCGCCGTGGAAATAGTGCGGAAAAGTGATGGCAATGCGAGTTTTTTACTAACAACGCCGGAATCTTACGTTGCGATATTAATATTCCATAAAACATAACGATGAACATATTTTACATAAACTAAAGCCAAAATGTATCAGGCTTATATAACTACAGAGGAAGCAATCTCTACACCTAAAGGTGTGTTTTAAAGGGGGACACAATTGGTTAGAACCATGCGGCTTAAATAAAGTTCATATACTAGATGTAAGTTTAAAATACATGTTCTAAAATTTTATAAAATTGACTCCATTATATACATCGCAAATGTATGAGGATAGTATGACTATAAGTCTTATTAAATTTTAAGATAAATAAAACGAGTAAGAACAGTGTTCTTTATTTTTTTTTCATTATACCAGACTACAATTTTCAAAATTGTAGTCTTACATCAGTGCATATACTTCTTTTTAATTTAATTTTATTGATTTTCTTTATAGGTCTGCCCGTCAAGTCCTATACGTGTGGGGGAATAAAAATGTTAACTTAGTAATAAAAGAATAATATACGGGCTATTCCTACTTTGTAAACTAATTGATATTTGCTTACAAGGTGCTTGAATAGCGCAAAGGCGTAAGCGTAGAGAGTATCTTATATTTCGTTCCTAACTTAATCTTACAGTAAATAAATATTTACGAATTTTTAGGTGACACCGATTGTCTTGTACAAAAAATAATTGAATTCATATATGAATAATAGTGTAAAACATATGCATAGTAGTGTACTTTTAATAAATAATAACTTTTTCACTTCACACTATCCCTACAAAATATAATGTCTTTAAAAGTATTAGGTATCAGAATGGAACTTCCAACGTTAAGATTATTGACGTGAAACTTAACTGAAATTAGACCTGTCCAATACATTTATTTATTTACATCGCTCTATGCTGACTTTTGCAGTCTAGAACCATTGACGCTTGAAGTAAATATTTCGTGGCCCTCGATTAAGCGAGATTAAGTTAACATGACGTTAAGCTTACGTTACTTGTTATATTGTTGTTTATATAATGCTTACTATTCAGAAATATTCTTGAACTTTTGAAAAATATTATAATCGCGACAAATCTCAGAGCTGTCCTCGAAACCTCTGGAATTACATTTTTGAAGTGAAAACTTCTTTAGTGCGTTGAGCATTTAAGTGTCACCGAACGCTTTCTATGAGCTACATGTATACTGTGTCATATACACAGTGTACATAGATATACCTTCGTGCGGTATTTTTTAATTTTTCACTTCTATGGGCAGTTGTCATGACTTCCTTTTTTAATAGCACTTGTTTCCATCGATAAAACAGAAGGCATGTTAAACGGCGATCAATAAATAGCTAAAAACAAAATAGTAAAATGGGCTATTGGACGGTTCTACTCTTTTCAGATTTGTGAATGTCAAGCAAGCATGTAGAAATTCGGATTAATGGGAGTCTATCCAGGAATTCCATTTTGTTCAGTCTGCAGGCTTTGACTAATCCTAAAAAAACCAATGGAATCGAATTGGATATTTTGGAATCAAAAGAAGCTCTAGTTCATTTTTTATCGGTGCATACATACAATGCACGAACGTATTGAATGGTTTCTGCCAATTGCGGTATCGCCACCTCTCGGAGACGGCTTCATTCAACGTGTGTTACGGGAACTCTATTTACCTATTCAGCTTTCATTTTATTTTATTTTCTACTTCGACGAGTTTGTTTTCAATCTCACTACACTAACGCCGTCTTTACATATGCAATACTAGCTTATTCCCGCAGCTCCGCCCGTTGCGGTCACGTTTACCACGGTAATGATAATTCTTTGTATCAATCCAAAATTTAAACGAAACACGACCAGTAGCTTTCGCGTGAAAGAGTAAGAAACACATACACATCCTCAAAAATTTTCGCAATTATAATATTAGTATGATAGCCTTTACTAACCCGTTATGTACAATTCTAAAACAAATGTGCCATCAAAATTATTCTATATATATAAAAGGCAAATCCGACTCACTGACTTATATATCAACGCACAGCCGAAACTACTGTACCTAAAAACTTGAAATTTGGTATAGGGGTTTGAGTTTTTGTGATGCAGGTGAGCAATAAGAAAGGATTCTTAAAAATTCAACCCCTAAAGGAGTGAAGTTTATAAAATTTTCTTATTTCTCGACTAAAAAGTATGAAA
Source organism: Cecropterus lyciades (assembly GCA_002930495.1). NCBI lineage: Eukaryota > Metazoa > Arthropoda > Insecta > Lepidoptera > Hesperiidae > Cecropterus > Cecropterus lyciades. The sequence goes on along the minus strand of MOOZ01000899.1, from coordinate 1,687,453 downwards.
GTGGGTTATATACCCACGTTCGCGATTACAATTAAAAATTATCTGTATACGTGAAATGGACAAAATTCCTCCTTAAATGGGTAAAATGGTGGGGCAAAGTTTGTATGGAAATTATCTCATTTCTGGACTTAGAAGTATGAAAATAGATATTATATAACTTCTCGATTACAATTAAAATGATCTGTATGAGTGAAATAGACAAAATTCTTCCCTAAAGGGATAAAATAGGGGAGTAAAGTTTGTTTGAAAATTTTCTCATTTTGGACTTAGCAGTATAAAAATTGGTATATAGGGTCCTGATTACAAATAAAAATAACCTACGTAGGCAAATATAATGAAAGAAGAAGTAGCTTTGTACTTATAAGGAGGGAGTTTCTATGGGTCTTCCTTATTTCTAGGCTTAAATATATGACTGGTCACAATTTAAAATTATCCGTATGGCGAAGTTGATGTCTTCAATTAGGAAATTAAATTGCTTTTTATAATGATGTGTGCAATTTTGCTAATATAACTTAATGTACCTAAAACTAAAATGTGAAAATTTAATTGATATTTAATACGATGTATTTCAAATAAATTTTCTAATAAGTATTCAGTACCTAGCTCAAAGATTCACCAACAAATCATCGGGTTAAACTTTAAAATTTGCCGAAATAGATTTAAAATCTGTTTTTCTCAAGGTCAGTTTTATGTGGATTGCTCGCGGGTCAGTGCACCAAATAGCTTATTCATTCTAGCACCAACTTCAAAACTGGTAAAAATTGTTTATAGTGAAGTACTGTGGTAAACTGTTACCCATTGTCACAATTAAAACGGGTTTAATTGAAGCATATGCCCTGATTACTAAAATACACGCAGACGAAATCTCGGGTAAAAGCGTGTGAATAAATATAAGAAAAATATATACTATGAATAGAAAAGCCTCTACTAGTTTCGAACCAATTGAAATACAAGAATCTGTCTTGTTTAATGCCACTTTAAAATATTGTGATTATTTAATGAAGATATCTTTTTGATATTTCATATTTAGTTAATATCTACAATACTAGTTAACTATACGAACATTTCATGAGATGTTTCGCAACATAATTTTATTGAATATATTCATAACATTTTTGCAATGTTTACGTATTCATAGTAATATACGGTAATGTATTGGGTACCTTTGAGACTTCAGCTAAATAAATATACAAAGTGAGAGAGCTTTGATTACTTTATAACATATCGAATAACTTTTATTTTCTTCTGTAATAATAAATTTGATTTGTAATATGTCTTCGGTTGTCTATTGTTTTTGAATACTAAATTAATATGCTTTATAGTCAAATATAGATAAATACGCCCTTTAAACCTATACTTAAAATTGTATAAATTAAATAGAAAATTAAAAAAACCCTCAACGCTATAAATATTAGTGGAAACCATTTGAAAAGTCAAAAATAATATTTATAGATGAACCATCAAATTTGAGCGAGGTACATCTATATTTGAATTATAGAAATGTACATTTGCTCGTTAAAATTGTACTACAACGTCGCGGCGGAAGGGTGCCGCTTAACTTAGTCAGACTCTTTGTTCGATCGAGAATCTTTTTTTTATACTAAATTTAAATTGTTAAGCCTGTGAACGTAACGATTATGCAGTCTCCCTATTTTATTTTATTTTATTTTAGGTAGGTAGGTAGGTTTCTAGTCTCTAAACTTAGCGGTACCCCGCCGTCATTCTCACCCTTATACCTACTAAATGGCTCAACCAACTTTGGTGAAATATGTTTAATCATAGCATACTTGTCATTCCCTTTGATTTGATACTCCTCATGCGTATATTTGAAAATATTCTACCATTCCTCCCCACTTTGAACTACCATATTTAGTAACTGGCTGAACCGATTTTGATAAAACATATTTTATTGTAATATAGGCGTCATCCTCTTTCATTTGATATCCTATTTGGGTATATTTGACAACATTGAATTTCATATCCTCACTTTAACCCCCTATATCTAGTAGATGGCTAAGCCGATTTTGGTAAAACGTGGTTAAATGTAAGTTATTCATTACGTCCTTTAATTTGATACCCCATTTGTGTATATTAAAAAATATTTGATTTTTCATCACCACTTTCACCATCTAATAACTGAATGAACCGATTTTGACAAAACATACTTACCCCGGTAACGGATTTCAACATATAACGTGTTGTTTGATACTTCCTATTATCGAGGTGATTTTTTAATTCCTGTGATGCTGTAGAAAACGACTAAGGGACAAAATGAAGAAGATGGGCTGTAGTGTCTTTGTAACATCAATTCTCGCTGTGGTCAGCTACAATCATGCATAGTGCGGTGACTGTTGTCAAAAGCTCCCATTAAGGGAGGCCTGTGTAATTTTCATATGGGTGGAATATAAAGATAACTTTGTTAGTGCCTACGTTATAAAGTTAACCCGTCCTTTAAACTGCATAGTTCCAGCTGTCGTAATGTAGGCTATCGCATAGCCTAAATCAGTTGACAAATTAGTGGGTTTCCTGTCGCTTTTATTTAGATGGACATGAGATGGGTTGTTTTTTAGTTCCAATTTAAATTGACATTATTATTTATTTTGTCCTTACATCACCTACAATATTGCTATGATAAGATTTACTTCAGTCGTATGTAAATATTACATGCATACTGTCTTTGTTTTTTTATGCATAGGCAAACGGTCGTAATATGCTTCGTAACATTTTTGGGATCCTAAAAAAATGGAAATACACATTTATCATGAACATATATTTTTTTACGTCATACAGATTTTATATGTATGACTTTGGAAATTCTAGCGGTAGATTCTAACCCGGAACTCCAAATAAAGGGGTTAATAGTATATAGTAAAACATTATAGTCAATGCTTAAATAAATCCAAAAAGTCTTTAGCGAAGGATACCCTACGTCCTCTTACGGTGAGATTTTTAGCGAACAAAGAAGTAGTTCTCCATTCTTTGAATTTGTCAGCGAGACGAGACTAAGTTCGAGTAACATTCTCCAATCGATAGGCGACGAGATTTCCGTGATCTGTGTGGAAGTTGCGGAAGAGCGAAGGCACAAAGATATATTATGTAAGTAATCTAGTAATTCCCTAGAATCTAAGTAAATCTAGATGCCAGTGCCTCTCAGGTATTTTTTACTTTCAAAGAATCTAGGCTTAAAAGGAAACTACGAAGGAAGCTACCCATATTAAATTAGACACAAATCGCAATAAATGACGTTAATATCACATTTAACAATTTGACACTGAATTTGTGTTCTTACAGATTCATCACTGGTGCTAATAGTGATAAGAGAACATAAGGTTTTGTATGACGAAATTGGCAAGAGGTACGTAGAATACTTACGTACCTATCCCTTTAAGTAAGGTAAGTAAATACATAAATACTCAATGTAAGAGAGGTACTACAAATAGAAATAAAAGGCAAATATAAGAACTGGTGTATGTAATTTAATAGTAAAGGTTTAAAACTAAATATAATATACGAATAAATTATTGTTATCAAAATAATTACAAAAAATACAGTATAAACCATTAAATTCTTTCATAATAAATTGGGCATAAACAATTTTTTTTGCGGTAAATAACAATTTCGATTAACAGTTCACTCGACTACGCTATTTAGCACAGTGAAAGTTTACTACAATTTTAGTTCAGCGGAAATCTTTATTGGGAGCTTTCGAAGCTAACAATAATGAGTTCTCCCGCTTGTCGCTCATCGCATGAAAACGCTTGCACTCATGAGGCGCAACCACTCGCATTTCGCATTGCCCCTAGTGCTATCGAATTTTCCGGTCACTTCGCCCGATATTCGCTTTGCGACTCTGATGAAAAGCGCTGCACAGCTTTTTTCAGTTAAATTTTTCGCAGATACAATGTGTATTAAACTGACATTTCAAACATTTTTGAGATAATGCACTTTGATTGTACGCAGCGCGATTTTTCACACGACGCGAAGTTGCGGTCGGATTTTTCTTTTTTTGGATAAAATAGTAATTGTGTCAAAATAAAAACGGTTTTCATTTTAAACCAATTTTTTGCAATTTATATTAACATTGTTACAGCTAGCTTAAAAGGAAGTTCAGTATTTTTTACGAATTTCTTCGTCGATTTTTTTCATTCATACGTATGTTAATACCAGCTGTTTCCCACAATATCGTACACACAGAATATACAAATAAATAGACGACTCGCGTGGCGAAGCATCACCGTCCTGGACTGATACGCAATGTGTTTCTGGTTCCCTGTTCTCTGCCAGCTAGATTTTGAATAAAGAATTTAAATTTATTTTCTGGGGCTGGGTGTTTTTGTATTTATCTTTGTGTATGTCAATTGCACATAAAACACTGGAAAACTCTTATTGTGAGTATATAAAATGTGTAATTAACCTCTACTGAACCCCGTTAGGCATAGAGTATCAAAAATCCTTTAAGTGAAAATGAACCTTTTGTAAAAAAAATCATTGTTCTAGTAGATAAGGTACTGCTATGATTCGTTTTTATATATTAGTATAAGTATAGGAAATAGTTATCGTTCGTGTTTCACCCCAAGTCTCCCCTACGTGCTTCATCACGTACACTAATGGGTGAACCACACCCACTTTTGACACATCGTAACTCGCAACGTTGGTGAGGTTACGAAATTTTAACAACGTGCTTATAGCTTCTTTTTCTCTCTAAAAGGGAAAAAGTGTATGCGACTGGAAATTATCCTACTTACATATATGCGGAATTTATTCTTTTTTCTTTCATATTATGTAAACACGCTAAACTAGGATGAATTTTGATTCAATTTGAATTTGTACTTGAATAAATTTGTGTGCATAATTTATGCAAAATTCAGGAGATAAGTAGCACACGCATGCCAGGCATGATGACTATTGGCAAAAACCCCTATGATAAATCTGTGTCTAGCAGTGAACTTCAAAAGTCTGATAGAACAATAAGAGCTGGATATTATTTTCTTTATCTTAGAACTACAAACATATTACATAACTTACTTTGATCGTCAAACCACAAACACAAAACTCGTGTATACTTCCATTAAAGTGTTATAAGAATAATAAACAAAGAACTCTCGCTAATAATGTTTTCGTGAGCACAAATACGTATTACACACCCTTCACCGTACTAATTAGTCGCGGAAATGTGACACGCATTTTCGTGTTACAATTATATGTACATCTAGTCTTTTCTAAGCCTTTCAAGTATTATATCTAAAGTAAAAGATAATGAAATTACAACACGTTACTATTAATCTAACTTTACTTTAATCTTTATCTTTTTATTATAACCTACTTTTGTAAGATTCCGTATTGTATTGTATTGTAAGAAAAGTAGTATACTTGTATTTTTATTTTATCTATATAAAGCAGACGAGCGAGTTTGAAAAATATATGTATGTTATGCTTCTGTAAAGTATTATTTAAATAAATAGGTCTTTGCATTGTATTACTGATTGTTATTATATAAAAAATAAGCACCATCTAATGGTAGGTGCCTATCGTAGGCAATAAGGACTAAATAACCCTTTTAAGATTATAAGTAAAGTGGAGCCCAGACGGTAGTTAGGAACCTACATAAGGTTTTATGAAAGTATGACCCGACGTTATCTATTTAATGAAATTGAGGAGCGAATAAAAATGTTAAGATAATGTACATGTTGTTCATAAATGTTAACTTCGAGTTCTTAAAGGTCATATTTCTAAAAAGAAAAATATTCTTATTTATTTCAAATCCAGTTATACCAGGAATTATTATAAAAATGAAAAACCCGACTGTTGAAACTACAATTTGCAGTTAGCTATATTATTACTATTTTTTTATTATTTATTTTATGCCTTTGCGGAGTTTGCGTCAAAAATGTAACATAAAATTGTTATAATATATGTATATATTTGTAATGGTCTGTATACTAGCTTTCATGTGATACCCATATACTCATAATTTTAAAAAATCTTTCCTTTATGCCTTTTCATAGGCGCCAGTTTGTTAACCTATATAGCCTTTGTCAACCTGCAAACTGAGAAGATCCCAATGATATGTCATATGTAACAATCCGTCATACCGTTTGGGCTGTATTGCGTGTCAAAGAAATGGACATACATACAAACATACATACGTACACTCGAAAACATTACCCTTCTGAAGCAATTGGGTAAAAATTAAGGCTAATATTAAAATGTATTCAAAGTAACATTAATATCGCTTACTCGCTCGCTTTATTTAAACAGGAATACAGCATCAAACGGTCAAGAATGGAACGGATGGATATAAATCAGCTGACAGTTAACCTAAAAAAGACTCATTACATGACATTTAAAACAAAAAATAAAGTTATTCCCCCCCTTCAAATTAGGCATGAGGGACAATTACTTACAGAGGTAAAACAC